>VZRW01014179.1:109317-126860 GCA_013398125.1 Aegotheles bennettii
GCCCCCCGGGGGTCGGGGGGGGCCCGTGTGATCCCCCCTCCCGGGGCTGCCTCCCGCGGTTCCGGCCCTCCCCGCCTGCCGGGAGCTGCGCTGCCAGCACGGTGTCCCCCGGTCACGGGCGCCTGGGTGGAGGCGGCTGCTCCCAGCTGTGCCCTGCCTGCTCCACCTTGGCGCTGCCTGGTTTGCTCCCTCGGAGCCCGTCCCTCCCTTCCCCGTGGCACTGGGGGGTTTGGCCGGCGGTGCCAGGCCGGGGGGAAGGCGTCACTGCGGAGAGGCAGGGGCTGGTCTGGGCTCTGGGTGCTGAATCGGGGCTGTTGGCGCCTTCTGGAGAAGTGGAGAAACCTCCTTGCCCACGCCTGGAAGGGTGATGTCCTCTGGTGTGGGCAGGGAGGGGGTCCCACAGGGCAGAGCAGCCTGCCCGGTGTCCTGGGATGGCTCTGAGCAGATGGGTGTGTGGTGGGGTGATGGGGAGAGACCTCTCTGTCCACCTCTCCTCTCCTCTCTCTTCTCTTTCAGATATGGAGGCTGATCACCAACTTCCTCTTTTTTGGGCCCCTGGGATTCAGTTTCTTTTTCAACATGATATTTCTGTATCCTTTGGTCTCAGTGAAGTTCTCTGCTCCAGTTTTGGCTTAGACATGCTTCCCGCTGGCCGTCTTCCTCCCCGTGCTGGCTTGTCTTGGCAGCAGTCTAGGGCTGTGGATTCTTCCTTGGTTCCTTTGGTGTGAATTGAAGCCCTCCCTGGCAGCTGTGGCAACCTCCTGTGCCTCTGTCTCCGCTTGCTGTAGGGCAGCCCCTGCCAACAGGCTGCAGAAGCTGCAGTGGCTCACGCTGGAGAGCAGTGCCCATTCCTGGGGTGGGCTCTGGCTGGAGCACAGCAGATGCCTCTTTCTTTGCCTGGGGTCAGTGGTGTGTGGTGAAGTTTGTGCTGCTCTGGGGCTGGGACACCTGGATGACAGCTTCCTGTGACTCGGTGGCTTGCAGCTGGCTCACTCCTCACGAAGCCATGGCCTGGGAACCCAGGCTGGCCAGCAGTTGATTTCCTATACTGCAACCCCCCTTCTCTCCTGCTCTCAGGTACAGGTACTGCCGCATGCTGGAAGAAGGCTCCTTCCGTGGAAGGACGGCTGACTTTGTCTTCATGTTCCTCTTTGGAGGGTTTCTCATGACAGTATCCTTTGAGCTGGTTGAGGCCCTATGGTATCTTCTGAGATGCTGCAGGTAGCGTGGGGCTTGTCTGCTAGCTCTGCATCCCAACTGCGTTGTGTGCTCTGTAGCAGGGACCTGCCTGGCCAGCCTGTGTGGTGCCATGGGGCAGGGTGCCTTGTTGTGCCCCAGGCCTGCCAGGCTCATGCCCTGAGGCTTGGGAGAGCTCTGCTGAGCACGCAGTGGAAGGGGCAACTCCTGGCTCTGTGGCATGGCCTGTGCTCCTTGTGTTGCCCACTCTTGCCTCCTGGCCCATGCCTCACCCAGGACACTGAGAGCAGAAGCAAAGTACAGGAGAAGCTGCCTGTGCTTGTGTTGGTGTCTGCAGAAGTGCTGGTGCTCCTGGCAAGGGGACAGGCTGCCTGGTGCCAGAAGAGGCCGTGTGGCAGTGTGCTCAGGAGGCTCAGCAGGGAAGGAAGCCCCTTGTGAGCAGCCACCCGGCTGCGGCAGGGCTGTGGTATCTGAGCTGGGGTGGGTGGAGCACACTGCAGTGCCTGGTGTGAGGCTGGTGGAGAACACTGAGCTGCAGCTGAGGGGAGGAACATGGAGCCGTATGGACAAGGCGTGGGGTGCCCACACACTGTCTGCCAGCAGCACGTTGGGCAGTGTGAGCCAAGCCCTCTGTCCTTGCAACCTGCCTCTGGCTGCAGATACTGTCACACATCTTAAGAAGCTCTTTTATTGTAGGAAAAAATGGTCTGATGGGGAGGAATATCTCCCTCCTGAGCATAAAGTGTTTTCTGAGTGCCTTGCTGCTGTCTTATGCAGATGGCTCCGAGCACTGCTCTGCCCCCAGAGCACTGCATCGAGCTGTGTGAACTCTCCTGGCTGTCAGCCACCCTCTGGTGTTTGGTTAGTTGGTGTCCAGGTGGTGCTGTAGGCAGGCAGTTTGGCTGTAGGTGAATTTGGAGTCCAGCTGCAAGGGCAGGGGAATTCTTTGCCTCTTGTGCTCTGGAGAAGAGGGCTGTGAATTGCAAGAGCCATCTAACTGCTGAAATCTGTCTGTAGAAGGCAGATACGGGATGTGAGCTGGCTGTTAACATGTGCCACATGTCCCACATGCTCTAAGAATGTGAAGGCCCTCCTCTGAAGGTCACCTTTGGTGACTTTACAGAGGTGACTGTGTGCTCCCTGGTCTCTGGTCATCAGCAGCCTGTAGCTCTGGGTTTCCTAGTGACTAGGGCCCCTGTGCTGCCTGGAGGTGGTGCACAGGGTGGGTGGGTTTTTCCTTGACTCGGTAGTTCCTAGCTGTTTGGACTCTTTGCCAGCCTGTTCTTCCTGGGCCAGGCTTTCACCATCATGCTGGTGTATGTGTGGAGTCGCAGGAACCCTTATGTCCGCATGAACTTCTTTGGGCTTCTTAACTTCCAGGCCCCCTTCTTGCCCTGGGTCCTGATGGGATTCTCTCTGCTCCTGGGCAACTCCATCATCATTGACTTGCTGGGTAAGTCAAAGCTGGTGGGCACTGGGAACAAGGGAACTCTGTAGCCACAGTGGCACTGGGTGATGTGGTTCAGTGGTGCTGTAGGCAGGCAGTTGGACTGGATGATCGTGAAGGTCTCTTCCAGCCTTGATGATTCTGTGATTCTGTTCTATCAGTCTATGAGTTTAATTCTCACAGATGCTACAAGGGCACTACCTCAGTCTCTTGGTTTCACCCTGTTTAAGCTGGTGGGTTTCCAGCAGTGAGCTGGCTGAGGCTGGCAGCCTCATGGCTGAGCTCTTGCTCGTGACCTGCACGCTTTGCTGTGTTTTCCTCAGGGGCAGAGGCTGGGCACAGCCAACAGCCTGGCTCTCTGGCACTGTGGGAGCTGGCACGGGCACGCTGCTGAGGAGTTCTTGGAGCTTCATCCTGCTTCAGCTCCCAGCAGCTCTGGTTCAGCTGGCAGAGGAGCCACAGCTGGGCCTGACCTCGGTGACATCTCTCCCCAGGCATTGCAGTGGGTCACATCTATTATTTCTTGGAGGATGTTTTCCCAAACCAGCCTGGAGGAAAGAAGTTGCTGTTAACCCCTGGCTTCCTGTAAGTAAAGTCAGTTCTTCCTGGGCTTTGCTGGGTTGCTTTCCAGCCCGGGTCACCTTCATAGCAATCCGTGGTCTGTGCCATCCTCAGGTGTCTGTAGGACACAGCTGCATGCTGGTAGCACCTCAGCTCGACAGTTCATGTCTCTGCTGCAGGAAGCACTGGCACTTTGCACATGACATACATGTGCACATGGGGTCCCTAAAGCAGCTGCTGGTACCTCCAGCTCTGCCAGTGGAGCCTGGAGTGTTCTTGCTGTTTGTGGAAATGCTAGATGCAGGTGGGATTTTTTTCCGATATATTTCTGTAGTTTAAGAAAGCAGAATATGCTCTGCTTCATGCTAAGGATCAAATCTGACCTGGTATCAGGGAAGCAGGCACTGTCATGGTTACATACTGAGCTGAGCAAGACAACCAGTAGTGCTGGTGCCATAGGTGGGTGGCTGTGGCTCACAGCTGAGCCCTGCCAGGGGCTGGGGTTTTATTTGTCCTCAGCTCACTTTCCTAACCCGCCTGCTTGGGGGGATGGGCATGTCCCTTGCCAGGAAGATGGTACTTGACACCCCTGAAGAGGATCCCAACTATAACCCTCTCCCTGAGGATCATCCAGAAAACCAACCTAGAGAACAAGACCAGAACCAGCAGCAGCATCCACAGTAACACTGGGGACTTCTCCACTTGGCCAGATTCTTCTCTTCCGGCTGGACTTATGCTGTGGCCCCGAGATCCTACTGGGATAACATCAGTTGCCATTCCAATGTGTAATGTTTCACTGTTTGTATGGGTAACCCATCTTCCCCTTGTACCAAGAGGTTCCACAGAGCTTTGCACATAAGAACTGAGGAATGCTTATGGAGATGTTCCAGGGACAGGGACTGGAAGTTGTGGTGGCTCCTCAGTGGGGAATAAGTATGAAATGGGCTGTTAAACTAGTTACTGCTCTTGCTGTTAATGACTTGCTGTGTGCCAGGTCACTCTTGCCCTCTGTACAAAGACCAATGCTCTCGCTGTTGTGAGGCCTCTTTGTGGGCTTTCAATGAAGTAGTGCTCTCAACTCTACTACGGTAGAACGCAGCTCTGCCTCTTCCCGTCCTCTTAAGTCTCTTTCCCCCCTTTTTTGTTGTGGTTTCCAAAGAGTCTTTACATTAAAGTCTTTATTTTTCAGCTGTGTGTCCATTTCTGCCCGGGGCAGAGGCAGCAGTTAATTCACCAGTACTCATCAGGGCTTTGCTCAGAACTGTCAGGCTGCTTGCTTGGGCTTTCCTCTTTTGGTGGGCAAAGTTCAGGCTAGCTGGAAAATGTCCTTCCCCTCTTCTGTCAGCAGGACTGCAGATTGCGAGGGGCGGTGGGGTGACCAGTTGGAGAAGGGACACTTGATCCAGGCAGTGACTGGAGGTAGCACTTGACACTACTAATAAAGGCTGCACATGCAGAGGAATTCCACTCTTGCTGAATTTTTTAGTTCTGAAACTTAAACATTTATTGGAATTTTAGGGGAAAACTAAACAAGCTGGTCCCTGCCATGAGCAGCTGTAGGAAACAGATCAGATCATTCTTGCCAGTAAATACAGTACACACCTGTGCTTCCACTGGACCTCAGAGCCTTTGGAGTCAGTCTGCAACCATTGTATGTTAGGATGGCTCATGCCTGCTCACCTGGGCACCACCACAACTACTAAAAAAAATGTGAGTAACCAGCACCCACTGAAGAATGATGTAGAAGCCTTGTGGCAAGATTGAACCACAGCCCCCACTTCCTCCGGGGGCTTCCTGTGAAAACACCTTTTTCAATGAAAAATCAGACTTCACTTGAATGTGCTGCCTTGCTGCACTTAATGTTTCCCTCTAGGAGGAGGATGAACAACCTGTTCAGGTGGTGATCTTGGTCTAGGGGAGATGGGTACTGAGGGCTGAGCAGCCTCAGAATTGACAGGTCCTTGCTGTGTGCTTCACTTGTGACCTAAGAACAGAGCTGGTGTCTCAGTCCCTGGAAAGAGTTTGCCTTTAAAGTCTGCAGAACTTATGTTTTAAATTGCTTCTGAGATGGGACTTGGGAATGCAAAAGCTAGGGTACCTAAGGAATTGTGACTACAGGGTAGGAAAGCTGCTCCCAGCTGTCCCCCACTAGTCTGAATACATGGAGAAGGGTGGCTGAAGTTCTCATGTTTTTGGGACTTGGCTCCCTGGACTGTCCTGCCTTGCCTTGTTCCTGGCTACTTGGAGGGACAATTCTTACAGCCTCTCTGGGGCTTCAGAAGCAGGAGGAGGTACTTGTAAACCCAGTACAGAAGCTGCAGTCCTTGTGTGTCTGTACCTTATAAACTTCAGGATTAGGTAACTGCAAGCTTCACAGCAATTCAAAAATTGCACCATGGGTGCTTGTTTAAGGCTACAGCAATTTTGTGCTTGCTTTGGTCAAATTCCCTGCAGTGGATGCTTGCAGAAGTACCTGATCATAACAAACAGAGGCTGAAGTGTTCTCAGGAAGAGTCATTATGTCTGTGTGGTGCAATGTGTTCTGTATGGGAGGCTAAGATGCAGTTTAAACCTGAGTGGGTTTTTCCTTACATGCTGAAATAACTTTTCAACCTCTCTACTAAGGGATAATGGAGCAAGTGCTACTCCAGCACGAGAGCTGAGGGTAAGACTGCAGTAGTGTTATTGCTAAATTGCGAGTTTGTTGTTCCAGCAGACTAACATCTGGAAAAAGCTCCCTCCTGCCCAGGAATCAGAACTGGCTCTGCTAATACTCAAGTCTAAACATGATAAATTAAGGCTGGAGAGTGTTTTTTGATTGTGCTAGCAGTGTGGGTGGATCAGCAAGGATCGTAAAGTGTACTGGCTTATCATAAAGGCCTGAACATAACTGTCAGGCTGCCAGCAAGATCTGCCCTGCTTGCAACACTTGTCAGTTCTGGCAGGGAATGGTAGGAACTGTACCAAAGAGCTGGTGTCCCTCAACACCAAGGTAGACTCTAATTAGTTTTTTAAGCAAGCTTTTTTTTTTTTAAATCTTCAATGGCTTTTGTGTTTTTAAACTCCCCAGGGAAAGGCAGGTTGTTCCTCAGGTTGCAGAATCCTGATGTTGTGCTGTTAAGGGTATTTAAGACACCCACTTTGCTTTGGGTGCACTGTGACTGGCAGCTCTGTGTGCTGACAATGACCACAGCAAAGCCACCTGCTGAAGAGAAGCCGCAGTCTCAGTGACCGCAGGCTTCAGCTTTTGTACCAGTTCAGGGACTTTGCTGTTTTCCAGATGCAGTCTTCACAGAAAAAAGGGTGAGCCACACACCAGGCTGACATCTGACAGAAATGAATGTTAAGTTTGTGACTTTGGTTAAACTGTTCTACCCTCATCAAGTAACGAGCACCTCACCGAGTTCATTACAGACTGCACCAAGTGCGGTAACAACCAGCCCTTCACAGAGTTGTTTGCTTCCTGTAGTTTTAAGTTGCATTCTCACTTTCCCCTGTGTTTTGGGCTGTTTTATCTGCTGAAGGCAAGCACTGCTTCTACCATGCTTCAGGAAAACTGAATGCACATGAGTGTTCAGCATTACACCCAAAAGCAGTACGTTAGGCCCTGGGACTGCTCAGTTACCAGAACAGCACCAACCATGGTGAGATTCACCATTCACTCACACGTACTAACTCAACCAAAGTAGTATGCATTCCTTTTATTTAAAAAGTTGTCCTAATAGTGCGTGTTGCACCTATACAAAAGAATCTTTACACTGTCCACACACAGGTATGTAAGGGCTCCAACAGCTGCCACGCGTCTGAGCTAGACCATGTGCTAGCGCAGGTGGCGTTTAGGTGGAGGGGACAGGGGCAGAAGTCAGCAGGACTGGGAACTCTTGGCAAGTGGAATGCGTGTCCCCTTCAGGGACAGAAAGCCCCCTGCCAATCCTAGATCCATTTTGGGAGAGGAGTAGGGATAAAGTCTGTAGGGAGAGCACCAGTGTCACAACAGGAAGATTACCAGGCTGGAGCAGTATTGGCCAAACGTCTCATGCGCCTAGGAGAGAAAGAAAGATGTACAGTAAGTGCCACATTATGTTTGTGTGAAGTCTTACTAAAATCAGTACCTTCTGGGAGGCTGCTGCAGCTTTGTGAACTCTGTAGACAGGTTTATCAACATCCCTGGTCACCTGGCAGTGCCCCTGTTGATAAGGCTGAGACACTGTTTTCACTAATAGATTTCAGGGCACTTTTGATCATTAGCTGGGATTGAACGGATCGCTACTGAAAACTACTCACATAGCCAGCCATAGCTGAGAAGCAAAATAATTATGAAACTGTTAATCAACAGTAAAAAAAAATTCCTGGCAAAGAGCTGAGCCAGCATATTTACTGTTCTCACAATATATCTTTTGGAGAGATTTTAGCAGTTCACTCATATCTGCCAGGAGCAATTTCACCAAGTAGCAGCAAGTGCTCTGACTGCCTGTCAGACACTGCACAGAGGGTCTCCCTGGCAAGCAGAGCTCCTCCTGCCACCACAGCACTGCTCCCGTGCTGGCAAACAGGTTTGCATCAGTCAGGCTGGAGCTGGGAGCCTGCCCACTCCAACGTAAAGGGAAGCACTTCACCCTATGTAAAGGGGAGCCTCATGGCAGGATCCTAGGCAGCGTGACAGTGTGTGAAACTCCAGCATTTTTTATGAATACCTTCCTATAGAAACAACCTCCTCTGCACAAAAGCAGCAAGTCCAGGGAAAAAAAAAAAAAAAGGAAACTTTGCTTTAAGCAGGAGATGGTTAAAGTAGAGATTTAAATGTTTGCAGAGCAAGGTGATAACAGTTTAATATCCTGAAGCCAAAGGGATATGCGTTTCTGTTACAGTGTGCAAGTTTGAAATCCTGCCAGTTGGCTCTCAGCAGAGAAAGGCAAACATCAAAGCTTTTAACTTCTTAGAGACAGGCCAGGATAACTCTCTGAACGAGTGGCAGTACCTTGTATTTCTGTCCTGGTCCCTGATCTTCTTCTCCATCTCAGCATCTGTGAGGGTTTCCAGAAGAGGGCACCACTGGTCAGCATCCCCCGTGTTGCGAATAGCGATTTCCACAGTCGGCAAAGGGTTCTCGCTGCATGGCAGGGCAGAAGGCAACAAAGCAACATCCATCAGTAGTCCCAGAGTGCTTCTCTGGGTTACCAGCCCAGGTGCAAGACACAAGGACAACACAGTGTCATTTACAGTGGTTCAGGCTTAAGCATTCATCTCTCATTTGCTTCCCAAAAGCACACCAGGCTCTGGTGGTTACAATCTTGTGCAGCCTGAAGTTTCTGGGAGACCAACTCTGACCACCACTGGAGAGGGGTTTGTCAAAGCAACTGTGAGTGATGCAGTTCTCTCCCACAAAGGCCATTACATAGCTGCCTGAGCCCAGTAAGCACAGGCAAAGTTCACGCCAGTTCATTAGTGCTGGGAGCACTTCCCCCAGAGCAGCAGCAGGAACTGTTAACAGGGCCTGACAGTGGCAGAAGCATTGTTCTCCCAGCTGACAAGGAAAATGCAGCCTTTTATGGCTGCAGACCTGCTGTTGAGACCAGAGGCTGTGTCCCAGGTCAAAAGATCTGCTCCTCAGAGGTCTCTCTGCCCTGACCAGCTGTATTATCACAATGCACAAAAATATTTACAGCTTCACTAGCCTCTTTTCAGTAAAAGTCAACAGGAACTGACCAGGAGTAGCTTCCCAAATATTGACAGTGCTGCCGGAAGCCCAACATAAATACAGAGGAGCCTCAGAATGTAAATGTTTGCTTTGAATTCCAGGCAGTGGCTCAGCCTGGGCCGCACGAAGCTGTGTGTGAGCGGAGCCCTCAGCAGGTGTGCGCACACATCCGGCCCCCTCCCGGGGACACGCAACCCTGCGCAGGAATGCGGCACTCAGGGGCAGCCCTCTCCTTCCCCCAGGAAGGATCTCAAATGTAATCGCCATGGGAACAGCCAACAGCTGCATCAGAGCTATTCATCTAGAATAACACATCTTCAAAGTAACACTACAATGAAAAATTAATCCAGGCCCTTTGGTATCTTATCCTGGGAGGAAGCTTTGGTCAAATCTACTTCCAGTACTGCTGACGTCCACTAAGCCACACTCAAAACCAGGAATTCCATCTCAGCCCCAGACTGCTGCACATTCCAGGCTGAGTGCTAGATCTTAATTGGCTTTTTTCACTTTGATAGCGTGGTCTCTACCTCATTTATACTCATTAACACTGAGCACCCAGTAGGATTAAATGGGGGCTGGAAAGCCAGACTCGTGCACATAACCTAAATGCAAACCAAGTCAGGTACCACACTTCTATGGCATAGAATCCGAGGTAAACTGAAAAAATGCTCCCTCATCTCCCAGCCTCCAAAAGCAGACATCTCCTGCCCCCCTGTTCCTTCCCAATCAAGAGGCCCGTGCTGCTGGCAGAGCGACTGCAATGCACTGTCAGCTCCAGGATTCCTGGCCAGAGTGGGACACTCACAGAATCACAGAATCACAGAATCTAAGGGGATGGAAGGGACGTCGAAAGATCATCTAGTCCACCCCCCCTGCCAGAGCAGGGTCACCTAGAGTACATCACACAGGAACGCATCCAGGCGGGGTTTGACTGTCTCCAGTGAAGGAGACTCCACAACCTCCCTGGGCAGCCTGTTCCAGTGCTCTGTCACTCTCACAGTGAAAAAGTTTTTCCTGATATTTACATGGAACCTCCTATGCTCCAGTTTACAACCATTGCCCCTTGTCCTATCATTAGTAATTACTGACAAAAGCCTGGCTCCATCATCCTGACTCCCCTGCTAGGCTCCAGTGTCACCAGCATGCCAATGGGGCAGAGAAACATCTTTGGAACAGGTAACTCCTCAGGCACACAGGTTTGGTGTGTGAGAGAACCAGTGCCATCACTCGGGTCTCAAAGGCAAAATCCTGGCTGTGAAGCGCTGTGTGCTGCCACCAGAAGCACTCGGTACTGAGGGGCAGGACACTGTAGCACACTGTCCCCCTGAAAATCCCGTAAGCATCAGTTACCTGTCTGCTTCCAGTCCTGCCTCTTCCATGGCCTGTCAGGCTCTCCTTGTTTTGCACAGCACAGCACAGCTGAAAGAACTGCCCTGGCTTTCATCAACTAGAAAGACAGTTTCACCTCTCCCGCAGATGATTAAGAGGCACATGACTTCTCAAACCCCAGTCCCTTGAGATTAGAGTTCTTTTGATACATCCAAAGCAGACCCTTTCCTTACATCAGTGGAATGACTTTGGAGCAACCACCGCTCCTGTGGTTTGGGAATTCAGGAACTAACCAACCACAGAACCCAAATACCATTAATCACTGTAAGGTTTCAAAAGTCCTCCTCTGCTGGAAGGAAAAAGGGAAGAGGAGGGCATGTTTGTACCACGACACAAAACAAAGTTTAAATTAGACGGTTTCTTCCTTCCTGAACAGCTCATGTCTACATACTTTGTTCTGTTGGGGTTCCCTTCCTACTTTTTGAGTCTCCCCTTTGCAATATTGCAACAGCCTAAAGGCAGCATGAAATCTACCTGTTTGAACTGCCCCTAAAAGGAAGCACTCTGTAGTAACCACAGCCAGATACACATTTTTTAGAGAATAGTGTGAAATTGGCATTAATCTATCTAAAGATCAGTGGGGTGGACACATAAGCTAACAGCTTCAGTAGAAGAATCTAATTCCCATGTGGTGAAGTGTCCCTTTCCATTCTCTAGTACGAACCACTCTGGGGATCGTTTTAGAACCAAGTAGTTGCTGTGGAAGATTTTTAGGATAAAAATAACCTCCAGAGGAAGCAGAGCAAGACTAGTGGAAAAGCAACTGGTCCACAGAAGATCAGTGTCCGTTCTCCACAGAAGGCTGACCAGACGGGAAACCTTCCAACAGAGGAAGGAGCAGAGCTCATAGCAGCAGCTGCCCCATGGCCTCCAGCTCTGCCTCATACCACACCAACTACCCATTGCTCTCCCCGCGAGGCAGGACAGGGCTGGGCACATTTCCCTCTGCTGCCAAGGCTTCATCCCACTTCCCTGAACTGACCTCTACAAAAGTGGTGTCAGCACCATTCCCTCACCTTTGCGAACACATCATTTGCTGAACTCTCAAACTTCCTCGACTGTCACTGTGACCTGAGGTCAAAAAACCTCCCAGCACACATTAAGGGATGCTTACAGCCTGCAGACTCAGCAGTGTGCCGAGGGCAACAGCAGTACAGAAACACCGCAGAATGCTGCACAGCACAACTGGAAACCATTATGATTAGGAGACAAGTTACAAAGCTGACTAATCAGACGTGAACACTGCTGCGTTCCAGCTGTGAGAAGGGCCTGTGATCGAGCCAACTTTAACATCAGCCAGGGTAGAGAGACAGTTTCAATCAGTCTCAGTTCAAAGCAGCAAAGCTTGAGACAGCGGATGGCCCAAGCCCGGCAAAGCCAACAGACAGAACCGTATCTGGGGCTCGTCATTAACGTACGTTAGAAGAGAGAGACACGAGGTATTCAGTCACTGTTAATTATGACAGCCTTTCATTCTGCAGCAAAAGCTGACACTTCATCAATATTTGGTCCTGGAACGTGTGACACCCAACAGGGAAGAGAGACTTGAGCACAGAAGACAGAATGGGTGCAAGGACTGACTTCAGACGAAACGTTCTGCATCTGTTCAGCTGTTCTAAGATTCACTGATGTGAATGCCCATGAAGCACCAACACCTCCCCACCTGCACCAGGAACATGGCAGTTGTGTACCTGAAGGCGTATGTCTTCTGGTGCCAACTCAGCTGTCCCCGGATGCTGTAGGCAATCGTAGTGACAAACTCCCCACCCAGGCCAAGCTCTGAGCACAGCTTCAAGGCAAACTTCTCTGGTGAATTCTCCTTCTCTGACATGTCCCATTCGAACTGGTCCACAAGGGAGATGTTCCCTACATGGATGTTTAGCTGGAGACAAGGGAAGAAACAAGTTACTTATTTCCATTCTCGCAATAGTCTGTCAAGGGTAATTTAGCTGAGGAGGCAGAGGCTGGAGAAGTGGAGCAGTAACTCCTGGTTCATTGCATCTGCAGAGCTCCTTAACTGAATTCTTAATTCCAGCAGCATGAAGACAACTCAGCTTTGCTCACCAAGGTTCAGTTCTTCCAAAGGGACTCAACAATGCTTTCACTAAACTATTCCATCATCTCCAGGGCTAGCACATGAATATTTAGTAATCTGCCACCTCGGTTCTGTTCTCAAATACAAAGGACAAAGTGCCACCTGGATGCAGGACTGGAATTAAGAGCTCCTTCTCTCTGAGGGAAGCCTTTGTACTCTTCCTCCCCAAGACATAACCAGAGAAACCCAAACGGTTCCACTCTTGTTCTACTGCCTTCCTGTATTACCTTAATAATAACTCGTTGGTCTGACTGATCTTCTAGGATACTGTCAGTTGGGTATGACTCGATCTGTTGTCGGATGGCAGAGGCAATAGCAGGGACAAAGGTCAGAGGATTCAAATCCAGGTCATCACAAAGAATCTCAGAGAACATTTCTGGGGTCATCAGCTTTTCTGATACAGAACAAGAATGAAGAAACTTCACTTTCTTAGAAATCAATGTCTGCCTCTTACACAAGACACAAAATTAATCCCACAGCGTGTCAAAGGGAATCCCAAATGGCTTTAAAGCTTCAAGTATATGGGGCAAGGACATGCACACTCATGCTTGTTCTCTTCTCACATTTGGTGATGGGTACAACTCTCTCTCTCCAGCCTCAGGAAACTCTCCTCCCCACATACCATTCATGTTCCACGTAAATGCATCTCTGAGCTTCTGCCCATCAATTTCCATATCCAGCCTGATTGGAACCAGGACCTCCGGCTGGGATGCATTCTCATGGATCACTGCTGGGTCATGGTCATCAAAGCTGATACAGAAAGCAACAACACGGTATATACAACTAGCACATGGCACATCTGGCATCCACAGAGGGAAGGCAGTGTTTGATGGAAGCAATCCCCACACTCCAACTCCCTGATCAGACTCCTCAGCGCAACCTGACAGGGCTATGGCAACCAGTACATTTGTCACCTTTACTGCATCATAACACATTCCTGCAAGTAAAATAAGGAAGCTTTGCAGGATTACTTTTTATCTTGGTTTCAACTTTTATAATGGAAAATAAAAGTTAGTCACAAGCCATGGCTTTTTTATTCCATTGAATAAATTAGCTCAAAGTTACTGGAATATGTTGGTGAGAGGCAGCCTGTCCTTTACAGAGAGGGTTTGCAGGCTCCTGCTCAGCAACTGCTGAGCAACTGCTCAGCAAACCAGAAAGGAGAAGGAAAACAACGAACCATTTTCTTGACAAAAGGAAAGCCTCCTCTCTGAGCCATGGCTGGCCACTGTAAGGAAGAGCCTCAAGACATACACTTTAATTAAGAACCTCCAAATTAGCGACCTGTAGGTCTTTTGTCAGATCAGTCAGACTGCATCATGTTGGGAACCATTTCCCCTTTCCGAGAGCAGGAAGTTGTCTTACCACAGAGGGAATGTCCTCTTCTTATCCCTGCCCATGCGATTCCTGTTAATTGTTGTTGAGCATGGTACTGCATCCAGGTGATGAGAGCTGTTGGGTAGGGTGGGCACCCACTGGTTGTTCCTCTTTGCCTTCTGTTCTCTGAAGGAGGACACTGTATGTTAAACTGCAGACCCCGAGCACCATTGCTGCTACTTAAGGAATGGGAGAAATTTAAATGCTGAGTCCCATTATGAGGTCCTGTTACTTTATTCTGTAACCCTCAACAACATTGTTTCACTGAGAACTCATGTTCCACATGAGGCTCTGGGAAGCCCATTCCCCAGCTCACAATTATTCATCAGACATGAATCTGGGTGCACCATTACAAATACCAGGTTCATATTTTGGATTTTCCGTCTATACTTCACAAAGGGACTGCTGATACATGCACTGTCTCCCCAAGGCAGTACGTGCAGAGTGTGTTATGCAAAACATCTGTTACAGCTGGAACATGGTAATTGCAAAAAGAGCTGTATCATCAAACACTCCTGTTTTTCTTCCTGTTGTATGTGGGCAGTAACCCAATCCTTATGTTCTGGAGATCTTCATTTGCCCACCATTGCAAACGACCGTTAGCACAGACTGACAAGCCACCCCCGCACAACAGCCCGGGTTTATGCAATGTCTTGTGCTTCCTGCCCAAGCTGACACCTTCAGAGCAACTCCGTTCTGATCTCGGCCCTCACCACCCCTAGTTACCTGAGGTAGGTGGGAGGTTCTGTGCTGATAGACACTGCCTTATACTTCTCATCATTTCCATCCAAAATTTCTTCCACTTCAGAGGCCTTCAGCAGCGTCACGCTAGTGGCTAATGTTGTATAGCCATGATCTGTTACCAGGAAAGATGCCACTAATTAACACAGACAGGTACTACATAGCAATGTGTCACTAACAGTGAGAAGTCCTTCCTGACGAGGTAGGAGGAACTAGAACAGATCACCCAGTGGTACAACTGTGTGCCCCAGAAGTCCTTTGGGCTTCATTTATCTTCTCATAGACATTTCAGAAAGGTTTTGACAGGTTATTTTGTACAGAAGGGATAAATGGAGATGACAGAACTTTCCACTGTCATTTCTGAGTTGCCAGAAGCCTCTGCTCTCCCTCACACTCCAGGATCTCTGCTGCTGGGGTAGATTACTTGCACTGGGGTGACCAGAAGTCCAGTCACAGTGCCTGGCACTAAAAAAATATAATCAGGTTCTGACATCCATCTAACATGGGAATAAATGCAACTTTCTTGGGAGCAGGGGTGGAATGTCTTAGTTAACACA
The DNA here is from genome assembly GCA_013398125.1 of Aegotheles bennettii. Classification (NCBI taxonomy): domain Eukaryota; kingdom Metazoa; phylum Chordata; class Aves; order Caprimulgiformes; family Aegothelidae; genus Aegotheles; species Aegotheles bennettii. The sequence goes on from VZRW01014179.1 coordinate 124,380, forward strand.
TGGCATCCACCCCACGAAGCCCAGAGAAGAAATACAATTCTAAAGACAAAAGCAGGATGACACCTTGGAATGGTTGCATGGTGATAGAGCCAAGATTTGCAAAAGGCATCAATCTCTCTTTACCTGGTTTAGCTACCCTGTTCATACCCTATTAAAATCATCTTTCACTTGGGCTAAGAGTCAAGACAGAGGGAGGGTTAGAATTACCTGATCCTCCCTCAGATACTACCACTGGATGCGCCTCCTTCTCCCAGGGTGCAACTATTTACAAACTCTGGTCACTTCTGTTGTGAAATTTACCTAAGATGGAAGTGAAGGCTACAAAAACAAAATTCCAGAAACAAGTCCTTGAAGCCTCATAATTATTAGATAAATTTTAAATCTAATGTGCTTTTACTTAAGAAGAGGAAGAGAAAAACAATTCTTTCCTACCCTGAGTTGCCCTTTGCAATCACATGGTTTAGCTCTGCACATCTACATCTGCCAAAACGATATAAAATCGCTCCCACACCCTTCTGGGAGGAAAAGCCCAGAGAACAATAAATTCTCAGTGGACTTAAAGGTTGGAAATAGTCACTGGTCAATAGAAAAGCTGATAAAACTTGGGAAAGGAGGAGAAACCTCAGGACAGCTCTTGCTGAATTACAGAGACCATTTGAGCTTGGGAGTCCCGCTAAAGTTCCGAGGAAGAGGAGTTAAGTGTGGTCAGGATGCATCAGAGCACAGTAATGCATGATAATCAGGGCGACCACCGGGAGAGATCAGAGGAAGATGATTAGACATTAATATATATTGTAACAGCACCAAAGGTCACAGTGGAGATTCCTCCTCCAGCACAGCTAAGAGTAACAGGCAGATAAGACTTACATCTCCTGGGACTGTGAGACCGCTGATTTTCTGTTGGAAGAAAAAAGAAAAGAAAAGAAAGCAATAGGTCAGCAGGGTACTTGGGGGAAGGAGACATTAAGTCCAGAATGAACCATTTGTTTTTATTATGCTGTAGTCTAAAGAGTGTACAAGTCACATTGCTAAGAAATTTAACTGCTTGTTATTAGTCTCCCACCAAAAATAACAGCAAGGCAGCTATATTCTCACTGGGGCAGTCACATCAGCAGCAACACTCCACAACAAATTCTGGGAGACATAAACATTCCATCCTGGCAAGAAGCAAAGTTAAGCAAAGATGCACGTTTCCAATGGGGTGTCCTTGCACCACTCCTGCCTATTGGACAAGAGACAAAAATGTTCCTCTGTCTACAAAAGTCTCGTCTGGAACACAGCATTGATTCTGAGATGTGGCTTTTGCTTTGTGATGAACACAGCCAATGCCAGGAAGGCCACGATGGATGTTTCAATTTCAGAACATTTTTGATCAGTTGAAGTTTGCTGCTAGCCTGAACCAGGAGCTACCAGTTCCACAGCACTGGGGCAATCCAATGTGATTCGCCCAGCCCTAGAGCTTCCGAGTCACCAGAGACCGCTCTTAAAGACAAAATTTCAGATTTCACATAGACATTACTGGGAATGTTTGCTCATCCTCTCACCATGTGAAGAGGCCACTATCTTCTTCCTTTCTTCCACTGTGGCCAGGCGCCTCCAGAGTGAGGGATATCTCTTGTACAGGGAACCCCGGAACATACGCAAGTAGTTCCCCACCTGCGAGAAGAAATGTGCAGAGGTGCCTGGTGTTCAGCGTGGCCAGGCATTCCGTTTAAGAGAGTTTTAGCAGAAGCTGAAACAAATCCAGCTCCTTGCAATAAGAGGATTTCTTTGTTACTGTTTTTCGTGATAGACTGAGTTTGGTATCATACACCACTGCAGTTTTTGCAGCAACACAGAAAACAAAACTTTATCAGCACTCATTTCACTAGTCCAGGATGAACCCCCCCATCTGTTGACAATAATCCATTTAACAGGAACAAACTCCATTCATTTTCATGCATTTTTGAAAAACCTTGCTCAACCTACACTGCTGGCAGTTTAACTCATCCATTATTTCCTTTCTTATGACAAGGTTAAAACACTTTTTTCCTGTTTCCAGCTGTGCCCGTTTCCCTGGTGCTGAAGCCCCCTCTCAGGCTGCTCTCCAGGGGGCCCGGGGAGCCTCTCGGCGTGAGAGCACACGGTGCTGGCACTGGCTCAGGGGCACCAAAATGCCCGTGTGCTGGCAGGGCCCCCCAGCTCCTTCTCAGGCCCTGGATCCCTCAGCCCTCCCAGCCCTCCCTCAGCCCCCCCAGCCCCTCAGGGCCCGGCTGCAGGGGCGGCGGGGGCCGGTCCCGCTGTGTCACCGAGCACAAAGGCCTGGCTGTGCGCGCCGCTGCCTCGCACCGTGTGAAATAACGCGAAATCCCGACCGATCGCTGCGGGGATCCACGAACGGGGCATCACAGACGGGGCCCCGGGGCGGCCTCGGGCTGCGATCGGCGCGGGGCCGCTCCCCGCACCCACCCGCGCCCAGCGCCGCGCTTACCGGGCGCACCG
>VZRW01014179.1:127236-145726 GCA_013398125.1 Aegotheles bennettii
AGAAAAGAGGCGGTTTATTGTCGCGGGGCGGCACATAAATACACAGACAGCACCGGGGAGTGCGGGGGGCCGGCACCGGGGCCCCCGGGCGGCAGCGGCGGAGCCTCCGGTCGGGGAGTGGCGAGGGGCGGGAGGGAAGAAGCGAACCGCAGCGCCTCCGGGGGTTTTGGGCCTCAGGTGTTGTGGCCGCGGGGGTGTGCGAGGAGCGTCCCGCAGCCCCCCGGTGTCCCGGCGGTGGGGCGAGGCCATCAGTGCAGTCAGGGAACGGCTCGGTACGGGCAGGGGGAGCGCCGGGGCAGTGTCCAGCACTGGCACCCGGCACCGCGGGAGCAGGGGGCCCCTTGTCTATGTACAAACCGGGATCAAATCTAATGCGTGCTAGTGAGAAACGTAAAACCGGGGCCGGGGCGGTGGCAGGGCCCTGGCAGTCGCTGCTGCAGCCCTGCTGAAGTGGCCCCGGCCCTCCCCAGGCAGTCATTGTCCTCCAGAGCCCCCGGGAGGTGTCCCGGTGGGAGCCCTCCTCCAGGCCCATGTCTGGAGCAGCAAAGGGCGGCTCTCGTGAAAAAAAAAAAAATAGGAAATGCCATTGGATCAGTCTGATAGGATGGGGTCCAGGTTAATTACGAGAGTGTGATCCCATTCCATTGATGGCTTTTGGGATGCTATTGCTGGAAGAGCGTGGCCACGTTAAGAGTTCAGTGGCTGCTCTTCCCTGCAAAGAACATGGCAGATGCTTTTATATGGATAGCAACTGAAGCTGGGGCTGCTGGAACTGGAGAGGAGCAAACTTTGTCACTTGGTGTGACAGGCACCTGCTGTGTCAGATGCTGAGCCTGAAAGGAAGCCAGGAATGGCAGAGGGAATCCTCTGTGTGGCTGCTGGAGGTAAGGGTGATGAAAGGGGAGCGTGGAGGACACAAGCACCCCCTTCATCTGAAAGAGTTGGAGGAAGGTGTACAGCTGAAGAAGTCCTGGCTGATCTGGCGTGGGTAGCCCTCCAGCACTTTCACCTGGACTGGATCGAACTTCCAGTAATCTCGGCCTCTCAGGAAATAGGCAAAACCTGCGGGTGAGAGAAGAAGGGTTAGCAGAGACAGGGCTTGTGCAGCTCTGAGCTCTTCCCCAGCGTTTTGTCTAGTTAATGCACTGCAGCAGGTGCAATGCCAGAAGAGAGCCTGAAAGAGGCAGGAGTTGCTGCTGGATTTGTTTCACTTGAACCCAGGCTTGTGGCTTACACTGTTACTTCACACTGTTTTAGTTTTGAAGGGAGAGTAAGCAGGATGGATTTTATTTTATATTCCTGGTGGTTTAAACTATGTTGTACCCATATAGTGACTCAGCCCTGAGAGGGCAGAGGACACCTAGGACCTGAACAGGGCTTGTGACATGGAGCTTGTGAGGACCTGCTGCAGAGCATCTGATGCTGCAGGGAAGCTGAGATTCAGGCTGGGGAAGCACCAGGGGCCATTCCACTGCATCCTTTGGGAAGAAAGAAGCAGACACCACACCTGTCATCCCAAGCACCCTGGCTGTCCCCAGTGCTTCTGTGGCACTGCCACACTGTCTGCAGCATGGGGCACCTCTGGGAGGACCAGGCAATACTGAATGAACTGTCCTGTCCATTCAGGCCAGCTGCCTAGGCTGAAGGGTGGGCAGCATTTCTGCTGTCTTCTCACAACTGTCTGTTGGGAGCAGTAAAGCTGGGCAGGACTCTGTGACCGTTTCTTGATCAGAAGTTTGAATTCTCTCTATCAGACACTTAACTGTTGATTGTTGCTCCCACTTTTATGGAAGAGGCCTCAGTTCCCCACTCACTGGAGGGAGCTGCCCCTCTCTACACCATATGGCATGTGCTATGGCTGGCAAGTGCCCACTGCTGCCAAATGTCTAAATCTGCCCAGTTCTTCCAGGTGGGTAGTGGCATCAGCTGAGCACCCACCCCAGAGCAGGCCATGTCCCTGCTGCACTGACCAAACTCATCCTGAAAAGCCGCGTCGATCTCCTGAGGGACGCCGCGCCAGTCGGCCATGGTCCGGGGGTAGATGTTGTCCACCTGGTGGGTGCGAGGGTTGAAGCGCCAGTAGTTGCCCCCACTGAAGATATAGATCTTGTTCTTCTCAGCCCCCCACACCAGCGCTGCCTGCACAGGGGACGCAGGGAGGCCCAGCTCCACAATGGGGGTGGGACCAGATACCCGTCTCTCACCATCATAAATCCAGTACTGAGAATCTGGCGAGGAGACAGAAAAGGGAGACAAGGGTTCAGAAGTTCTTTGGTGTCTGATAATTTGGCAGTGAACCGTGCAACTGGAGCTGGTGCCTTGGCAGGGCTCCCAGGGAAAGCTGTGCCTGAGAGGCAAGAAGCCCACTGGTGTCACGGACACTGTCACTGACAGGCGCCCAAAGTGCTGGCAGCACAAGGAGTTGCCTTCTCACCTTGGCCCAGACCAGAGCGTGTCAGTGGTGGGACCAGGACTGTTTTAGCACCTGTCTTTCCTTCATTTGTGGAAGTTACGCTAAAAGACTTGGCTAGAGGGACCAGCCTGTACCCTGCAGTCACAGCTCTTGGAGGAGAACATACGTGGACATGCACAGGCATAAAGGGGGCGTGTGGCTGGAAAGGGGTGAGCTGCAGACACCAGCAAAGAAGCTGCCAAGCTGAAATAGAGACTGGAAGCACAGTTCCAGATTAGATTAAAATGGGAATCTCTGTAATTAGCCCACGGCATGTAATACTTTCCCCTTAGCTCATTTTAACTCATGGTAGGAGCCTGCCAATTTTAGCACTGTAAGCCCTCGTGTGCAGGTCAGGTGCTCTGTAACGTGTTCCTGCAGGAGCTCTGCCCACAGAGCCGTGTGCTGTGCTCAGTGCTGGGGAGTGCAGGTGGGGTGTGCACACCCAGGGCACCCAGGCACCTGCCTTATTCTGCATCCCCTCTGTTGAATTTATACCTGGGGAGAACATTAAATAAAACAGTGGACCTGAAACAGGGCTTGTTGCTGGTCTTGAACTCGCAGAGATGGCCAGGAGGAGGTTTGGACCCCTGTAGGCTCATTCAGCCTGGGGGTGCTACAGAAGCTCTGCGCCCAGGTCTCGGAGGGGCAGACAAGATGCTGTCCACCCCCTCACCAGGGCCTCGGGGGCACAGGGTCAGGAGTTTCACAACTTGTGAAAGTGTCTGGGGCTCTCTCCTGGCACAATGCTTCCCTGGACAGCTGGGGGGATGCAGCGTTTCCTTCCTCCTTCTTTGCCAGCAGCAGCATTTCCAGGGCAGAGGCTCCAAACAATCATTTGTGTTCCAGAGGAGGAGCGTGGGACATCATGGCTGCATCTGAAATAAAAGCGACCCCTCCTTCTCTCTTCCCCCCTCAATATCTACTAATAAGTTTAAGCAGAGAAGGAAACAATTAACCAGGATCACTGGGTCGCTGAGGATGCCCAGAAGGTTTATTCTCCAGGGAACTTGTTGGGTCCTGGATAACCTCTGTAAAGAAGATGCATTTCTGAGCTGTCTGATCCCCATCCAGCTCTTACCTTGGAAAAACCAGATATTGCCCAGAGGGTCCTCGAAGGTGGCATCGACAGAGCTGGGGATCCCCTGCCAGTGGCGGGAGGCCAGAGCTGGGTAACCATCCTGCAGCTTCCCAGCTCGGAGCCGCCACACGTAGCGGGACTTGAAGAAGAAGAGCTCCCCTCGGATGGTGGAGGCGGCGTCGAAGGCTGTGTCGCAGGCGTCGGGCTGCACAGACTGCCAGAGCACGGCCAGTTAGGTGGTTGGACTGGCAGGACTCCCCCTCGCCCAGGCTGGGCTCAGCAGACAGGAGGTCCCTGTGTCCAGGCAGCTGTCCTGCTTTTAGCCAGTTTTGGTGGGGCACGTGCTGCCCAAAGATCCCCTCCCCACACCCCCTGGGCCAGCCCTGGGGTCTGCACCAGTGCTCAGCAGCATGGGTGGAAGACAAAGACACCAAACCACGTGTAAGTCTGCTGCTGGCCTCACGGCAAGGACAGTCCCTGCAGCTGGGGACAAGCTGTGGTGTTAGAGGGGGACACAGGCTGTTCACTCACCTCCATGTTGGTGATCTCATTTGTTTCAAGGTCTGGCTGGGGCAGCTCTGCTGGCTGCGTTGGGGTTGGGTCGGGATCCGGTTTGGGTTTCCCGTAGAGGTACTGGATACCTTGCTTGTCATCCTCACTCAGGCTTAGCGGGTAGCGGAAGATGTAGAAAGGAGACATCAGTGACTTGGAGACAGCCGTGTGCTGCAGGCCCAGGACATGGCCAAACTCATGAGCAGCCACTTGGAGGAGGTCAGTGCCTGCAAAGGGGAGAGACAGGAGATGCTTTTGCCTGCTTGCATGGGGGACGCCTGCCTCCTAAGCTCCCTTCTACCACCCATCAGCCACTGACAATACACTGAGGTGTGTTGTAGGAGCCTAATGTGAGGAAAGAGAAATCTACCTCAACTGCAGCACTCGGGGGTTGTTCTTCCCAGGGTTTTCCTGGAGCACTGGGAGTGAATTCATACACTTGGGTACCAGCCTGGGCATGTTGGTAATTTGCAATTCTGTCACAAGGAGCTTTTGTACCCCAGCAGCTACCAGCAAGAAAAGGGGTTTCCATGTGCTTTTGGATACAAGAGATTTGCACAGAGAAGGAATCCTGGCCCATAGACAGAGGTGCCAGGTTGGTAAGGTTGGTTTTTGTCCACCATAGCAGCTGTTGGCTGTGGCTGTAGCAGATCGGGTCCTGTTTAGATCACATCCACTGCAGAAGATACCTGCACCAGTGAGGATTAAACCTGGCTAGTGGCTGTTGTCCCACAGACAGCAGAGGGAGCTCATTTATTGCTTGTGTGTGAACTGTAGCAAGAAGGTGACATTTAGAAATAAATCCATAAAAAATTATCCAGTGTCAAGCCTTCTTCACCAACCTCAGGTAGGTTTATGGGAGATTGTGTTGTAGGAATACATGATCTTGGAGCATCTAGAAAAGGAGAGGGAAAAGTGGGTTTCAGTACGCAAAAATGTGTCACTTGGCAGGTGGTGTTTGGCTTCCAGTGGATCCTTTTTGAAGTTGATACATTTCTGGGCAAGCTGGGAGAGAGGTATATTAAGCAGCGAAACTTGTGAGCGGGGCTGTTTGTTGACAAGTCCCAGCGTATTCATTCACTTGCCTTCAGCCAGAAATCCTCTGAGCTACAGCCCAAGTGCTGAGAAAGGCAGGGATGGGAGTGAGCCAGCCTTGCTGCTCCAAGCAGGATTTCCCACTGGCTCCAGGGGAGCGAGTCACTTCTCAGCACCAGGACGGGAAGGGATGGGACAGAGGGGATGCAGCTGGGAAGGGTGGAGGGGAAGGTGAGCCCCTGTCTTCCTCCGCTGGTCAGCTTTACATCGAAGCGATGAATCGGCATAGCACTGACCCAATTAAATCGACACATCTAGGTCAGCTGAGAAAGTGGGATTTCTAAGTCAGTGATTTATTACAAACCTTCAGACACTTCTGTTTAGTTTGGCAGGCTCCTCACTCGATGCTTTCCAGTGTTGGCAGATCGGCTCTGCTAATGTCAGGTTCTCCAGGGGAGGTGAACAACAGCACGCCTGGAGGAGCTGTGCTGGGAAGCATCACCGTGCCCCTCACAGAAGGTCCTGCATGGCTCCAAGGTGACCCCAGGGCACACCTGAGCCCTCCCTGTACTTCTGCTCTCCCATCTGTAAAATGCAGCTAAGGATTTCCCCATCTCACTGAGGTATGAGACAAGGATTTATCCGTGTTTATATCATAAAGCTCTTCTCAGCATATTAAATGGCAATTAGCTGCAAAGAGCTTTTACAACATTTATTTATGGAAGGCATAGGGGAGAAAAAAAAGCCATGGAATAGGGCTGGATTCTGATGGGAATTGGCATCCATTTTCAGTTCCTGGTTTGCCTCCAACTCTGTCTTTGTGCAAGAATGTAGGAAATTCTTCAACAACACGGGCAGCCCCAACAGAGGATGAAAAAGGGCAGAGCCCACACCTCCCTAGGGAGCAGAAATGCTTCTGCAGAAAGATCTGGTGCTCTGTGGTTCTTGTTTTGGGTCAGCATGAACAGGGTCAGAGACATAGCAGTCCTGTGTCCCACACAGAGACTCAAGTTGGCATGAAACTGGCAATAAAGTGGACTTTGGGGGAGTCCATCTGAGCCCTGAACATCGACACGGACAAAATCTTTGGGAAACCTCAGAGAGGCAGGGGTTTAACCTGGGCTTTGCGGTTGTGTCTTTGTCCCTGTAAATAAACTGGGAAGGAGGAGGAGGGGCTGACCTGGGTTAATTTTGGTGGGTCTTGCAGAAACTGGTGCTTTAGGCACTGATTCAGATGGTCCCAGGCAGTACTGCAGTATCTTGTGAGATACTGTGACACCAAGACCCTGAGTGCCCAAGCAGAGAGCTACCAGCTCGGATCTATTATTAGCAAAAAAAAAAAAAAGAAGAAGAAAAAAAGAGTCTTGACTTGGTGTGGTGTTGTTTTTGGTTAGAGCGTTCCCAGGACACAGGGGCAGAGCTGGAGCCTGGGTAGTTTCCCTTTATGGACTTGTTCAAAGAGAAAATACTTTGTGGGCAGGCAGTGAGCAGTGGGTGCAGGGACCAGGGCTGAGGCTGTCCTTTGGAAGACAACTGTCAGCCAGTGCTTGAGCCTCAGTTCTCCTTCATTCCTCCCCTGCTTCGTTTCTTACAGCTCCTGCCAATGCTGGGTGCAGTTCCCAAGTGGCAGGCATGTGGCCAGGCAGAGGAGCCATCTCTCAGATGTGTCCCCTTGGTCCCCCAACACAGGGGGAGCCCTTTGGGAAACCAGGTCCTGGTGCTGGACACAGGCTTTGCTGTGGCTGAAGGGTGACAAGAAAAGACCTGAATACCACCAGTAGGGTTGTAAGTGATAGGAGACAACGCACACCACAAAAGTGATTGCTGCCTCTCTGTTTTACAGGGTCCTTGTTCACACCACCACTGAGCCATTTCCAAGTGCCCTGATAGGCATCCTGAAGTGTCCACAGGTGCCCCTCACACGGTACCATACCCAGGTTGTTCCCAATCGTCCAGGTCTCGTCATAGTCAAAGTGGACGTCTCCCTCCCGGTGTGTCTTGGGGAAGAATGCGTGTGCCAGGATCCCACCGGGCCCGTCGAAAGGCAGGTTGTCTCCATGCCAGTACCTAGAGGGAAGACACATTGCACTTCAGGCAAACAGCATCATCTGGCCAAAGGTGGGGAGCAACTGTGAGGGGACAGTGCTCTCACTCCCATCCCAAGTTCATCCCACCAGTCTGGATCAAGTGTTTTGAGCCCTTCAGATTGCCACAAACTCAGTTCTGCACTGGGGCACTGAAGAAGCAGAGCTCAGGCACACCAAGCCCTGGGGAGTCTGTATGCTTTCTCAGAGAAGTTTCGCTCCTCCCCTTGTTCAGCTTCCAGCCCAAAGCTGACCACAGAGCCTGAAGAATGAAGGTGGTGACTGCTTGAGCTGAGATTAAGTTGACACGGCTGAGTGGTGGGGGGATGCAGAGGGGCATCCGGCAGCAAACCCGGCCAAACCCTCAGGTCCTCACTCAAGCCAAGCCTGCTTTGACTAGTGAAGGAAACCCCTGAGAGATGCGGCCACTTTAGAGAGCTGAGGGAGGCACAGGCAAATACACAGCATGCAAATCGCATCACTGCTTGGATGGTCTCCACTGCCTTCATTAGCTCTGTGCAAACACGCAGCAGAGGGAAGTCTTTGCCCCCGTGTGTATTTTGCCAAAAGTGAATTTCAGGCCGGGAGCCAAGAGTCATTTAACCAAGAAACTATATTTGTCTTTGGGCAGACAGTTACGTCGTTCAGTCGAGGGACAGGATGGAGGACCTGAAGATGGAAAGTCAAAACAAATGCTTAGGAAAACAGCCCGTGGGCAGAGAAATGTAAATGTACCAAGGAAATTAATGAATGATCAGTAACGGTACTGTGCACAGCCAGCATGGAACAGCTGCACTTACACCAAGCAGCCCACAACCAACAAAAAACCAAAACCAAAAGAATCCCAGTGTCTGAAAGCAGAAATATGAGCTCCCACTTAAGTGGCTAAGTTGTGTGCTGGCAGCTCTCTGCTCTCGTTAGAGGCTTAGAATCACAATCATCGAGGTTGGCAGAGACCTTCAAGATCATCCAGTCCAACCGCCTGCCTACAGCCCCACTTGGGCTTGGGCTCTTGCCTGCAAGGCAGCTGCTCTGCCTGGGAGGAGGGTGCTGCTGCCCACCGTGCTCACCTTGTGAAATCGATGACAATGTCCGCCCGGCCCTCCTGCACCTCGGTGAAGGTCAGCGGCGTCACGTCGCTCCACACTTTCAAAGCTTCCTCAATGGTCCTTCTCACTTTAGCTTTTACAAGTTGCCACGGGAACCTGATAATTCTGAAAAGCAACAGACACTGGATGAGGAGAGCGTCAGCTGCTGTGCCACAGACACTGCTGTCATGATGACACCAGCTGCAGGGTCAAGGTCACTAGAGCTGCCACTTAGCACCAGAACATCTCCAGTCCATACAAGCACTGCTCTGGCACTCTCTTCCAAGCAACGTGTGCAGCAGATAAATCCCACCCGTGCTGAAACCCTGGGCCCAAAGGTGAGCTCTTCGGGGAGCTTTGCAGATCTGTGTTTTTCTGGAGTGAAGTGGTGCACCATTTCCCAGGTCTGTCCCCTGTGAGTCCAGCCCCACAGAGGTGCCTGGGAGTGGTGGGATGTGATTTCTCCTCCTCAGTCTCTGCATTTTTGGCCCCTGGAAACCTGGGCTCACTCAGAGCAGCTGCTCCCCCTTCTGCCCTCCTATAACATAAGCAGACTGTAAGGTCTGCCATGGGGTGATCTTTTTTTCCCTTCCATTAACAGTGTTGGTGTGTGTTCACCTCTACTGTGTTTCTTTCTTTAACACTTTAAAAAAAAGGAAGAAGCCTTTCTGTTATTGCCTCCTAACACTATGAGGAACTGTCTCCTGCACTTCATTAAATACAAGATGATTTACATGCTGTCAAAGTCCATACGAGTGTGCTCACCTCTCCACTCATGTCCCTGTGGGCAACTGGAGAGGCAGCAGAACCCTCCCACCAATTGAGAATGTGTGGGGTGACTTGGGCAGAACTTCACACTGAAGTCGTGTTTACGGGAACATCAATAACAGCTGAATGAAAAGGTCTTTTTCAAACAAACTGTGAAGTGAGCACACGGCAGGAGGGCTGGGGGGGCAAAGGCACAGCAGGAGAGGGTCCGTGGTAGAGGCTCAGCTCGGGGTGTGTCAGGGGTTTGATGTAGGGAAGTGAAATTATGCACATGGGGGTGTTGGTGTGGGACCGACTGAGGGTGACATGTGTGGAATGTGTCTGGGCATGGGCGGGTGGGCAGCTGTGTTTATGACAGCGTGTGTGGCAGGGGATGTGGAGGTGCTGGGTGGGACCCTGCTGGTGGGTCAGCACGTGGCTCTCCTGCCCCCAGCTGCCATGCCCAGGTTTAGGGCTGCCCTCCGGCTTTTATCATCACACGCTGCGCTCCTGGGAACATCAGAGTGAGCGGCTTGGGGAAGGAGAGACAAACCAGCCTGACTCCTGTTTCGGGCCTCTCTTACTTGTAGGTGAGATCAGTCTTCTCCCAGCGCCCGCCCGACAGCACGAAGCGCTTCTGCCGGTTCCGCCCGTTCTGGCCGTCGGGCAGTGCCGGCAGGTCCGGCACCCCGCAGCGCGGTGGGTTCCAGCGCGGCGCTGGCTCATCTGCACCCACAGGGAAGCCCTTGGCAGGCACACCAGTCCCCACAGCGCCCACCAAGGAAGACAGCCAAGGACTCTGCTCCTTCCAGGTGTGATGCTTTCGAGACACGTCCTAAGAGGGAAAAGCAAAGCCATGACTTCAGTGTCTGGGAAGAGAGGTCCTGATGCAGAGTGGTGGATGGCTCCCCACAGCAGCACTGCAGCGGTGAGTTCCACCTCTGCCTGGGGCTGTTCCCCTGCCGCTCGGGCACAAACTGCTCCCCACAACCATCCTCTGTTCCCAGGGCTCTGCTGCTGCCAGGCAGGGTCACACCTGGCAGCGCTGTGTCCTGCCATGGCACCTCCTAAGCACTGGGCTATTTTTGGTCCATTTTCCCTTGGCAGCTGGCCGGCAGGAAATGCTTTGCAAACTGTGGATGAGAACCAGACCCTTTAAGAATGAAATACATCGCTAGGGAGTAAATTCTCCCCCTTTGCCCCACATCCTTTATTCCCTGCTGGCCCTGGGTAGAGGTGATGTTAGTAAGAGGAAGCCTTTAGTCCTCAGCACACAGTTGTGTTCCCCATTGGTGTTCCCATGGTGTCCCCTTGCTGTCCTACCGTGGTGAGCAGGACCCAGCATGGCTGGGGGACAGCACAAACTGGAGAGCAAGGACACATGGATCTGGGGGGTGACTCAGAGCCCAGCCCGTGGGGCAGAGAGCAGCAGTGACCACCCCTGCAGCCCCTATCACAGCCTGTCACTGGTTCTGCAGAGGGATGGACGGGACCAGACCCCCTTGCCCCACCGTACCTGTGTCTCTGTGTGGGTACAAGGTCCCCTGGGCTGTCCCACACTGTGCTGGAAAAGCACAGTTCCTCTTGGCAACATTAACTAGGGCTAATTAGCTGACTTCCATTGGTTTCCCACCCACAGCAGGACAGTGGGGCCACCATGAAACACAACCCAAGTATCATCCCCCACCTGCTGCGAGGCCTGTGGGGTGTGAGCTGCTCGGTCCCCGCGCCACCGTGCTGCAGGAGCCAGGGGTCCAACCCAGGGCTGGTTCTGCACAGGGCAATGTGAAGGTGTTGAGCAGCGGGCAGGGCTGGGGTGCAGCAGAGACACGGGCAGGCTCTGTCCCACAGGGTTCCAGAGTGACGCCCTGAGGTCTCAGGGTCCCCTTCCTTCCCCGCTACCCCGACTGCCCCGCCAGGCACACGGAGGTCGGGCAGGCGCCGTGCCAGGGCTGCCATGATGCCGTGTAATCCGCGTGCTGCTGCGCTCGGCTCCCGCAATGAGCCCATTCACGCGGGCTGGAATGAAGGGTGAAGCCCTGGGCATTAATTCCGCTACCCAGCTCCGGGCTCCGTAATGGCCCCGTGCCTCTGGGCAATGCACGGATGGACACGGGAGCCTGGGAGGTCACACAGGTGCAGTTTAGGTGTGTCTGTCACCACTCCAGTTTGCTGGGTTGTCCTCCCCAGCCAGACAGACACCCTGACTTGGCACCTGCCAGCCTTTGCCTTAGAAACCATGGACCCAATCCTGGTGTCTCAGTGCACTCTCACACACCATGGGAACTGCACCACCAACACGTGCAAAGAGAGAAAGCTGTTTTGCACCCTGAACAGCAAAGCCTACCCAACCTGTGGCACTGGGAATCCACGCAGTGATTCAGTGGAAGGAGGGTGTACGGGGTAGCCTGTCCCAGGGGAGGCTGCACGGGGCTGCTCCTGCTGAATGCTGGGGCCCTGCCAGGTCGGAGGCACCTGTGTCTCTAAAGGAGCTCTCTAAGAGCTGCCTGGCACCCTGCCTGGGCTGGCAGCTAGCGCCTGGGAAGGACAGCTGGCAGGAGCAGCTGATAAGGTTCATGCCCTGGCCAACACCTTGCTCCCATCCCCGACGAGATCCTCTGCCAAGCCCAGAATGGCAGCTGTGTCACCAAAGCCCAGCCTGGAGGGTCGCTCAGCTCCTTGTTCCTGGGTGTGCTCAAGAGCACCCACTGCCACAGGAGGCAGATCCTGCTGCCTGAGGACATGGGGTGAGGAATGTATCTGGTTTCCCAGGACCAGGAGATGCAGGACAGCCACTTTGAGGCACATGGGGAGAGTGGAGATGGACCCCGGGGAGAGGCCCCACTGTGGAACTGGGAGCACTGGGAAACCCTCAGGAGTTCCCCAGGTAAGTGAGTGAACTGAGGCTGACACAGGTGAGCTTAGTCCTGTTTTTTTGTCTTGGCTATGCTAAGCACATCCCCCAGGAAGGTTGGTCATTTCCTCCTGGCTGGGGACACTGACATAAACCAAAGATTATCACTCTCCTCCAAGCAGGAGCAGAGAGAGGAGGACCTGCCTGTTTTCTTCTCACCCCAAGTGATCCCGTGTTCAGAGGCAGACCAGAGGTAGATTTTCTCTCTCCTATTTGGTTAGCTCAAGGCCACTGGCATGAATCCCAGCTTCCAGCCATCCAACCCCCCCCTTGCCTGCCCTCTGCCGTGACCTGGCCCTGGGAGGGGACACAGCATGGCCCTGTGAAGGGCTCTGGGTGGAGGCAGGAGGCAGGAGGCAGGAGGCAGACCTGCCCTGCTGCCCCCTGTGCTCCCTGTGCCCTGCACAAACAGCGAGCCTCTCCCTGTCGTCACTGCACCGACATTAGCACCATGGCAGGAAAGGGCTGGAAAATGCCACTGCAGGCACAGCCGGCCAGGGGAAATGTGACGGGCAGAAACCACCTGCCAAACAATGCTCAGGAGACACGTCAGGCTGGAGATTTTGGTCTCCTTGGCTGGACACACCTCGCTGCAGGCACTTCCCAAGGCTTAGATAATGCGTCCTCTCGCTTAAGGTTGCATCCTTTCCAGCCAGCACTGAAGCCACCCTCTCCTGGGGACATCCTGCTCCTGAGCAGTGGTAAAGTGTCCCAGCTGTAAGCGTAGGGCTTTGCCTAGGGCTGGGCTGCTGCTGAAGCTCGTGAGAACCTGTGGAGGGGGGATGAGGAGGGCACTGGCTGCTAGGTACCTATCAGAGCATCCCCTCTCCCCACATCCCACCGCTGGAGGGGAAAGGATTAATGAAGACCAAAAGCAAAGGGAAGTCCCTGCAACCCAGGGCAGGCGTTCAGAGCAGCTGAGTGCCAGTCTGAGCCTCTGGCTAAGGCTGTGTGCAGCCCCTTGGCTGCCTGTCACCGTGTAACCCTCTGCTGGGGTGGCCACCCTGTGTGGGAACAGACACTTTTAGCCCAGGGAAGAGCCCAGGGCTTTGCAATAGAGACCAAGCAGCAAAATTCCAGCACAACACAAGCGCAGAGGGGCTGCCAGGCCTGAAACCAAGGGTTGAGGGCAGTGGAGATGATGAAGGAGCAAAGTTACACAGGCAGGGCTGTGCTGCAGGCTGGCCACAGCCTCTCACAAAGACAGTGCCTCTTCCTAGCAGCCTTGTGACCAGAAGGCTGAGGTGGGTGACAGGAGGGAAAGGACAGATCCTGTGGGAGCACGGAAACCACAGCTGAGGTACAGACTGCCCACTCAGTTCCTCACAGCTTTATCAGCCCTCAAGTGCTGCGATACAACAGCCGTCACTTCTGGGTCTGCTGGGGCCAGATGAACACCAGCCAAGCTTCCCAGGAAGTGTCCCAGCCATCCCGCGGAGCCGGGAGCATCTTTAACCTCATTGTGTTGGGCAGCACTCGCCCTCCAGAGCCTCCCAGGAGAAGCAGCAGGAGCAGCACAGCTACAGCAGAGCATCAGCAACACGAGGTATAAAAAACCTCCAGAGTGAAGCCAGTGCCTGGTACTGACAAACCCAGTGCCCTCCTCTGTCTGGGTCCATCCTCTGCTGCCTGCCCTGAACTTAAACTTGTCTCCTCTGTCATGTATCTAATTACCTGGGCTCCTGCCTGCTCCTGCAGCATGGACATGAAAGGAAACCCCCTCCTCCCGTCAGACAGGAGTGACTGGACAAGTTACAACGCAAATCCCATCAGTCTTGGACACTTCCCCTGTCACTGGGGGCTCTTTCCTCTTCTGCTAGAGAATAGGCTCATGAGTTTTCCTCCCACCTTTTCCTCCTCCCATTCTGCTGCTGCTTTTCCATTTCTCCCTGCTTTCTCTTTCTGTTACTCAGAGTGTTTGGCGAGGCCTTGGTGTTTGCTGCCTCTTTGGCTAGTAGCATTATCCTCCTCCCAACTATGAGCTTGCACCTCGGAGCACTCCTGCCCTTAGTTAAACACATGGGGAAGGAGAGCAGAGATGCTTTCTCCTGCAGTTCTCATGTAAGACAGTTCTCTCGCCCCATTTCCGACCATTGTTGGGTGGCTGTGCCCCCAGGGAGCTCTGCACCCTCTTAACAGGCTGCAGCAATGTCCCTGCCTGAGATGCACTGATGCACAGAGTACCATGGCTGGCTTTTCTGGCCAGGCTGCCTCTCAGCCCAGCATGGACTTGCAGGGGTTGGGTTTGAAAGCACAGCTACAGCTGATGGTTAGTGGCCAAACTGGAGCCAGCTCCACTCCAGGTGAGGCTGTGTCCCAGAAGCAGACTGGCCTCGGAAGGTGCTAATGCTGCAGTTGAAATTTCATGGCAGAAACAGATGATGTTTGTGGACTGGTCAGACCTTGAGCTAAGTGTGCTTCTGGTCAAGGCACTCTTAGTGGAAACAATGGCTGGGCAAAACCACCAGATTTATTGATCCTACCTCCTCCTTGACAAGGCAGAGTTTCCCAACCCCTCTATCTATGAACTCTTTGCTTACACAAAATACTTCTGCTACAGGACTGGCTCCTCCATGCTGGGCTGCAGCCCGGTCCCACTGCAAACAGAGCCAGGGGGAATGCAAAGGCTGAGGCCAAACCTGGGCTAAATGAGGCCAAACGGGAGGTGCTGTGGTGCCGGGCCATGCGCACGCTGCTGGAGGTTCCTCTCTGTGCACTTCCCATGCTCCATGGCACCATCAGGCACTAACTGCTGGGGCCTGACAGTTTGTTTCCGGATTATTTGGTGGTAGTTGTTGTTGGCAACAAAAAAAGGAAAATGTTTATTTTTCCTAAGCAACACGGAACATGAAACATTATGGACTGCAAATGTTTATGCCCACAGAGAGAATGAGAAGACCCAGGCTCTGATGTAACAAGAGAAAGCAAATGAATAAACACTGCAGGACTATTTTTATTATCAGACACTTTAATTACATGACAGTTTGTGAGTCTAGTCCATCAACAACACCACAACCAAGCTGCTGGTGTCACCCAAGCAATAGCTTGCAAGAGACAGGAGTGCTCACAAAGCAAACAAGCCCCAGGATGCCAGGATAGCAAAAGGTTTCAAGAGCCCTTAATCTGATGACCTAGGAATCCCCTTGAAACCAAAAAACCACTCTAGGATGCAGCACACTACAGCGAGAGGAGGAAGGGGGTTGAGATGTTTTGTTCATTGTGGAATTGCATCCAAGTTAAGGTGAGCAGTGAGCTATTTCTGCCCAGCCCAAGGACAGCAGCCAGGACATCTCCCACAGGGTACGGCCACCTGGCACAGAGTTATGGGAGGATGTTCTACCCTCAGGGACTGTATGCTGCTCAGATGTGCAGGCTGGGGTCTCCAAACCTACAAGACAACCACTGGCCCCCTGCCCAATCTCCTGGAGATGTGTGGAGGGTGTTTTGCCCCTCCGCTAATTTTCACAGATCCACTTTAGTGAGACAGTGATGCCTCTCTCCTGCCCAAATCCCGCTAAGAGGAGGAGGTCTGGTCACCTGTCTCTTCTGGTGGGTCTCATCTGCAGTAGGATCTCAGTGAACCTCTAAAGACATGTCTGTGGCCCTCAGTGAACCCCTGAAGAGCTCCACTTCTCCTTTTGCCAGACAGCTATGTGCAGATTCAGCAGTGCTTCCATTCACGTTAGAGGCTAAGCCCTCCCCAGCATAAGACTATCCAGGAACCCTCCATTTACCTGCCTGGGTATTTGGGATTAGCAGGAAAGAGCTGACACTCTCTCTGCTGTGAAAAGTTCCTGCAGGACAATTTTTCCACAGAAGATCCTTTTCTTAAACAAGACCTACACAGTGCTCCCAAGGTATGGTTCCAGGGCAGGATATGCACGGGGGAAGCGAGTGCTGTGCAGCTGTGGAGTGGGGGGATCTTCCCCAAAGTGCTTCCCCCCTCCCTGCTCTCTGCTCCCGCCCCGCTCCGCTCCTCCAGCCGCACACCCCGGGCCTTGCCTCCCCGCAGGGGGTGTGTGCATGGCATGTGAGAGCACAAACACAACAAACCCGCTGCAGAATAACTGCTTACATGTGTCTTCTGTCTCTCCCGGAGCGGGGGATAAACATGACTAAAATTACCCCAGCGCTCGCTGCAGGACTTAAACAGCCAAACCGAGAGTGGCATCGGGCCCCTCCTGCCGGAGCCCCGAGCCCAGCCGGCTGCGGGGCAGGAGCACCGGCCTCCGCGGGGGGAATCTGCCCGGTTCGGGGCAAGGGCTGCAGGACACGGGGGGAATCTGCCAGGTTCGGGGCAAGAGCTGCAGGACACGGGGGGAATCTGCCAGGTTCGGGGCAAGAGCTGCAGGACACGGCTCCCGAGGGATTCCGCTGGAGGCTGGGAGGGTGCCCACCGCTTCTCCACGGAGAGAGTTTCCCAGCAAACGGCCTGACTTTGATTTCCCAGGGGAGCTGAGAGCAATGCAGGAATTCAGCCTCTGCGCGTGCACGGCCCAAGGACTGCAGATCTTTTGTTCTCAAGTTTTACAGTGGACACCAGACACAGCCTGTATTCTGCTCTCAGTTTTCTCTTTCTTTCTTTAGGTGCTAATGCAAAAGTGAAGGAGATCCACAGGGTTTGGCATAAAGAGCACAGCTCCTTCTGCAACATGCCCTGTGTAGCCTGGCTTTAAAATCAATCTGAGCTCTTGGGTGCCTCCCCCCTCAGTGTTGCTGTTGTGAGTTGTTACTGGAGCACCAAACAGTCATGGTGCAGCATCCCACTGTGCCAGGTGCCACCTGGCGTGGGCCTCGGCCACCCCATCTACCAGGAGAGCTCGAGGAAGCCACCATTGTCTGTCTTGTAGGAGTGTGAGTCTCTTTTCCCACCTCAGCCCCTCGGCTCCTTCCTCATTCATCACGCGGCAGCAAAAGGTGCCCTGACAGGAAATCAGCTGCTGCTAGACACAGAGAAACATCTCTTTGTGTGGAGAGACTGAAAGTGGCCAGAGAAGGGACTGTGTGATGACATGGGAGAGGTCTCTAGTAAGGGTAGAGAAGGGCTGAGGCCAGAAACCCACATGTGGGCCACTGCCAGCCCAGCAATCCCACTTCAGCCATTCCATGCTGACATGTGTACCCCAGCTGGAAGAGGAATGGGGTGCACTGCTGTCAGCTCACTTATGTCATATGTGAGAGCAACCACTGTGCTTTACCTCAGAGGTGCTAGACTGACCTGCAGAAGCCTTGACACTGGATAAGGAACCCAAAGGGGCAGCTACTTGGGGTGAAAGAACTGCTGTTTGAAAGGATGGGAAATAATCTGTCCGTTTCCAGCCCCAAACCAGTGCAGCCACCATCTCTGCAAAGACTGAGTGAAATACAGAGATTTGAAATCCCAAGCTCCACACGGCTGGTCAAACACAGCACAAGATGTCCCTGGACAAAACACACCTGTAGAAGCATCAGCTGGAGTTACTCTGGCCAAGAGCAGAATGTTAGCACTCATGATGCAGAGTGTTAGCCTGGGATGAGGAAGAAACTGTCTCTGGGCAGCAGACGACTGCCTGGGGGGACCTGCTTCAGGAGTGTGGTGGTGGATTGGATGGACCAGGAGCTTGAGCAGACCTGGACGCCTGCACGAACTCTGTGCTTATCCAGCAGTTTGGTGTATTCCCCCTGTTCCAGGGGTACCGGCCAAGGCAGATAAGCCCCAGCAACCTCTGGGGTCAGTCAGCAGCTGCGAGCACCAGCAGAAGGAGAGGAGCAGTGCATGTTGCAGCTGGACTGGACCCACGTTCAGACAGTGTGAAACCCAGGCTGGCTCTCGCTTCCCCAGGGATCCCACACGGGTCCTTGCCGGCAGCAAGACCAGGACCAGGGGCTGTGCAGGTCCCTCCAGGAGTGGCAGCACCTCAGCTCGCACACAGCAGAGCGTGGGGCACCCACCAGCCCAGCTCACATCCCCGCAGGAACCAGTGTCTCCAGCACCAGGCAGGTCCCTCCCAGCCCACCCCCGGCTGCCTTCAGATGGAGATGAACTCCACAGAGTGGTGTCACAACTGGGGTGCAGGGTGCCACCGCCCGAGTGCGTGGCCTCACCTTCCTTAGGGACAGAGCAGAGCCCAGCACGGTGACATTTTATTTGGAATAATACAAGTACTTTGGGGGCCAAGGCTGCTCCGTGCCAAGTCCCAGCCCACAGCATATTTAGCAGCCAAGTCAGAAGGTACTCAGATGACAGAGTTGATAATAAAACCATCGACAGAACCTGAACTAATCCCCTTGGGCTGCTACCGAGCATTTGCTCTGTCACTATTTCATGGCACACTGGCGAGGCACATGGATATAATAACGCGATTACACACGCACACATTCCCAGCACAAGGAGCTCTCTGTCCTCTCCTGTCCTCCCCCAGTCCCCCCTCCCCACGCTCAGCGGCATCCCCGCGGCTCCCCGCTCCATCCCAGGTGCTGGGAGCTGGCAGCCGTGTGCGGGAGGAGCGAGTCCTGCTGCTCCCCTCGCCTCCCCCCCGGCACGGCCAGGACCGGGAC
>VZRW01014179.1:146099-156790 GCA_013398125.1 Aegotheles bennettii
GGCGGCATCGCGGGAGGGGGGTCCCGCCCGTCCCGCCCCGCTCCGCCCCGCCGGGGCGGGACCCCCCTCCCGCGCCTGCCCGTCCCCGTCCCCCGGCCTCCGCTCAACCGGGTCCCCGGCTTTGGGGGTCTTTGCTGCCGCTTTTGCATCTGCTGGAGTCACCTAAGCCCCGTGTCGATGCTTCCAGTCCTGCAACTGGTTTCTATCTGGATCGGGATGGCTTGACACCAGTGCCATCCACCTCTCCTGCCCAGGGGTACTAAGGACTGAAACCGATCCTGTTAGACCCTCAGAGCCCACCGAGATGGCTCAGTCCCCACGGGGGTACCTGACCTCTGGGTTTAAATGTGTCTGCCTCCCTTTGCCCGTGCAGAGCTCTGCTGAGCCATCTGTGTGTGCTTAACCCTGCGCTTGCCATTGGCATTCCCAAAGCTTCCCCTGCGAGGGGTTCTGAGGAAGAGGAAGGGAGGGAACCCCCTCATTTTGGAGGTGCCAAAGCCTTCAGCCACTCAGCTACCTGGAGATGGAGGCAGCAATGCACAGAGCTGGGTTCTCGGTTCGTGTTCCTCTGGGAGAAGCCCTGGACTGTGTCAGCATCCCCTCAGCAGACCGAGTTCAGCTACAAATTGTTTCAAGAAATGTATGCAAACAAGGAAACTTTGATCTCCAGCTGCCCGGGCTGGTGTGCAGCAGTGGGTAAGGCTTCCTGACACCCTGCACTCTATTACTGCTTTATTTGTCTGTGATCAGGCGCTCATGTTTTGTTTTATGGGAACCATACTGCGGATGTAAATCCTGGGGAGGGTGAGCAGATGTGAGAAGAAAGAGCCCGATCGTGGCCGTGCTTGGAAGGTGCTGCTGTGCTCAGCTGGTGGCTGTTAGCTGGGTGTCCCTGCACCAGGGCAGTGTTTGATGTGTCCCCCGGGCCGTGCTTGTGAGAGGGGAGAGAGAAGGAGGGAAGAAGCAAAAGGGAAGAGGCGAGGAGCTGGTGTTCACAGGGCTCAGACTTTACACTGTGGGATTTACCCTTCTCCCGCTATTCTGGCCGTGCTCTGGGAATGCAGAGCAGATCCCACTTTCTTGCCTTGCTCTGAGCCAGACAGCTGGGTCCCAGCAAGGAAAGCTTTCCTGCCTTTGTCTCTTTTCTTTAGTGTCTTTTCTTTGAATGCTGGTGTCTCCGGGAGCTTGGTGCCTTCCAGCCCATGGCAGCGGAGCCTGTCGGTGCCCTGGGGAAGCAGGGAGAGGCGTGGGAGCAGCCTGTGAGGCAGCGACAGGCAGTTTGGCTCTTCTTAATAAAGGGAGATTTTCGAGGGGGTGTTCTGGGAAACACGGTCCTACAGAGATGGGACCGTGTGTGAGAACTGCTGGCTCCTGTCAAGGCACTTAAACACAAAAGAGAGTGCATGGTGTGTTTGAGATTGCAGCTATTTCCCAGCCAAGCAAATAGATGCTTAGCAGTGGGAAAATGGCCCATTGGGTGTTTTGGGGGCTTGTGTGCCCACCTTTTGCACAGCCTGCAGAAGTCCTTTTTGCTGGTGTTCCTGTGCTGGGATCTCTCTCAGCCACTGACTGTCCATGCAGCCCTCATCCCTACCTGTTTGCAGCTTGCTGAATGTCCAGAGGCTGCTGGCAGAGGAGCACAGGGCTCCCATCCCAGGCCCAGAGTGCCAGCAGCCTGACACCTCTCAGTGCAGGGGCTGTGTGCTTGCTCTCCTCCAGCTCCTAACAGACTGGAGCCAGATTTAGGCTTCAAGGATCTTGTGGTGGCTGCAGGAGCTCAATGGAAAACTTCAAGATCAGAAGATCCCACCAGGCACTGATGTTGCTGATACAGCATCCCCACATGTGGCACCTGCCTCAATGCCTTCCAGTCCTAGCGAGCAGCAGAGCTGTGGAGGGTTTTCCAAGTCCCTCTGGCCACAAGCATTAGCTCTTCTTCCACTCCCCTAAGGCTTTCCAGCCCCAAGGCTTGGTGGAAAGAGGTGGTGCAAGAGGGAGTAAGGGATCAGCAGGTCCGATTCTGCTCTGTTGTAAGCAGCAAGGAGGTGGAATAACTCTTCAGTCCATGGGCCACTTGGGTGTGAAACAGCTGTAGGGCACTTTGCACTGAGAAGAGGTGGGGGAAGAGCTCTCTGATGAGAGCTAAAGGGAAAGGGGGGGAGTGAGAGAGAAACTGAATTTAAATGGATTAAGCCTGTCTGTCCAAAGTCCTTTGTTTCCTGCCACCTCCCTGGTGTGACTTTCACAGCTGTATTCTGTGTTGTTGGGGACCTGTTTTAGGTTCCCTGCAAAGTCAGCGTGGAGCTTTACACCTCCTGGCCATTTCCCTGAGCAGCTGGAGGAGGGTCCAGGAGCCAAATCCCCAGGTCAGAGAAACCCTTTTGATTTCTCTTCTCTAATGTCTTTCCTGTCCTCTCTGCAGGTGGTGGCCTCATGAATTGGTGTCTCCAGCATCACCGCTCAGTGGGTGACAAACACAGCCACACCCCCATCAGGCAAGTTTCTGTTCTCACCCTCTTGCTTTTGAGATTCCCCTTTTCTTTGGCCCTGGCATCTTGTTTTCTCCTGGGCAGCCAAAGTAGGTGCAGGTGGTGGTAGGTGCAAACAAGGCTGGGGGTCACGCACAGTGAACTGCCCTTGTAAACACCAAGGATCAGGAGCATTTCTGGAACAGGCCTGGAATTACTTGGTTCTCCTCCTCAGCTGGCAGCCCAAAGCTTGGGGAGGGGGCGAGAAGGGGATGTGGAGTTGGGGCAAATTTGGCCTTTGGGCCTGGACTCACAAGTGGGAAGTAATATGTAAAGTAAAGTAATATGTAAGAATGTCTATTGGTCAGCAAAATGCTTTGCTTCAAAGACCTTTTTAACTTTTTAAGATAGTTTAAATGAAAATGGCTGGAATTGTGGAGGCTGTTCTGGATCCAAACAGCGCACCTAGGAGATACCAAAGTAAAATGTTTTGATTTTTTGCCAGGCTTCAGCTTAACTAGGCCAGTGTAACGGGCTCACTGTGAGTTTCTGGAAAGTTTTGCTTGATCCACTGTTACTCATTTGGCATTTATTTGGGTTTGCCTTTTAAAAAAACCCTTACTTGACCTTAATTCTGGTTGAACCTAGTGGTCCGGAGTCTGCTGAGGTTGGGATCTGCCTGGGGTTGGGATCTGCCTGGGGTGCTGCTCTCGGGAATCCAAGGGGCATGCACGGAGCAGAGCCCCTGGGCTGGGCACATGGCTACCCTAGGGCTGGTTCCTCCAACACAGGAACAAGTGAGGTGGTGGCAGGGCTCTCCTGCTCCTCACCTTGCAGAGGTGCAGTGCATCTGCACAGGGGTCCAGCCCAGGAGGGGGTCCCTGGGGGAGCAGCTGAGGCAGCCACAGCCCATCCCCGTGTAGCACCGCGGCTCACAGGGTGCCCGAGTGGCCACGGGGCTGTGCAGCTGCAGCCGGGCTGGGGTTCAGCCCCAGGAAGCAGGTCCCTGCTGGGCCATGGTCCTGGTGGGGCAGGGGCAGGCTGCAGCCCCGCAGAGGTTCACCACAGTGTTTGTCTCCTTTCTCTCTCCTGCCCCCGTGCCAGGAGCCGAGCGCACACAAACAGTGCTGGGCTCCGGTGAGAAGCGCTGCCTGCGAGATAAGCCAGGCAAGGAAAACACATCCATCTTCGTGTCTCTTGGCCTGAGATGGAGTTTCATCTGCTGGCACTTTCCTGGCGTAGGCTCAGGGCACACCACAATTCACCCGAGGAGCCAGACGCCGGGGAGCCAGCTCCCATTCCTGGCAAGAGGTGTCAGCCCTGGCTGGTGCAGCTCGTGATGGCTGCGAGGAGCTGGGGGTTGAGGCCCTGTTGGTGCTCGGGGAAAGGTGCTGACCCCGGGCTGAGCCCCTGTGGCAGCCTGGACCTGGCTGCACATCACCAGCCATGGAGTTCATCACCTGAACAGAAGGGTGAGACTCACTGCCCAGAGACGCCGTGCCCAGCCGCGCACCCAGCGCCCAGGAGAGCCCAGCCTGGGAGCTTCTAGCCAGCAGCCTGGGCAGAGCAGAGGTAACTGGTCCCTGGGAGATGCTGAGCCAGGGGGCGAGAGCAGAGCAGACTCGGCTCCAGCCTGCAGCTGCTCGGTGTCTGATAAGGAGCTGCTAGTGCTGTCTTGCAGCGCTCCCGACCTGCCAGCTCTCCGCAAATGAAACGTCCTGGTGAAACACCCCCCACCTTTGGCTGCCTCTGATCCCCTCCGAAGCTGAGCCGAGGTTGGAATGTCTCCTGGGATGTGATTCCCTCTAGCCTAAGGGGGACTGCGTTAATAAAACCCAGCGTGAGGGGTGGAGGTGGTGGGGGAGGAGGCAGGCAGGGCTGGTGAGACGAGGCTTTTATGAACAAGTCACAGGTCTGCTGGAAACGTCCCGTCCTGTCCTCCCTCCCTCCCCCTGTCCCCAGAGCCGAGCTGTGGAATTCAGGGTGTGGGTAGGGGCTTTTCTTCACGCACATTTCTTCTCAGAGCAGCCAAGCCCCTCACCTCCCTCCCTCTCCCTCCTCCTCAGCACCTCCCTGGAGCAGGTACCACTCCCACAGCCCCTCTCCACTCAGCCCTGCTGCTGCTGGGACCCCCTGCCCCTCCACATTGCTCAGGCATCATCCCAGGGGGTGCTTTTCCCATGGCGAGTGGAACGTGTCCATCCCCGGGATGTGCAGCTTGGCAAGCAGGGCCATCAGTAGCAAGGAGAAAGTGCTCCCTGCATCTCGGTAGGACTGGGAGGTGGCCGTGCTCCTGGCAGGGAAGCAGCTGGACTGGTTGGTGCTGGGTGAGCAGGACCAGGCATCCACAGGGCACCTGCCCAGCATCAGGGCAGTGCAGTGGGCTCTGACTGAATGGAGCCACGTGGGAGCAGTGAGGATGTGAGCCAGGAGGGAAGAATGACAGGAGAGCAAGTGAACCCATCCAGAGATAACCGGGCAGGGATATCACAAAGGTGTGGGGTTTGGTTGGTGTGAGTGCTGTCCTGGCTCCCATTGGCATGCAGAGTGTCTCTCAGCTGTCAGTTCCTGCAGCAGGGTGCAATGCCCTGCACTCGGAGCTCAGGCCACCCTGGTGCTGTGGGGAGCGATGTGTCTGTGACCCACACGGTGTTCCCGGTAACAGACATCCCTGCAGTAAGGTGGCAGCCAGAGTGTGGCAGAGCTCAGTTCCCAAGGTGTTTTCCTACTTCCTCTTGGACAGCAATTGCTGAACTCTGAGACTGCATTGTCACAAACCCAGTGTGGAAGCCTCAGATCCAGGGAAGCACCCAGAGACCAAGCTGAAGACTCCAAAGAACAGTCTAAAAGAAGCACCAGGAGAGCTTGCACGCAGTTGGGAATGGCTCCAGCACGGCACACACAGTGCCCAGCCTTGGCAGAGAGCTGAGCTCTTTGCTCAGGACACTGGTTTTGCAAAGGCCAGACAAAAAAGCATGTGTGAATCCTACAGAGGAACCTGTGGATGGTCTGTGTGGAGCTCAGCACTCTACAGTGGAGGCTGCAGCTGAAAGAAGAGCATTTCAGCAGAAATCTTGACAAACCAGAGTGCACAACCAGGCTTCCACGTGCATTTGGAGGGGAAGCAAGAGGAAGAGGAGGTACCACTGGCTGCTTCTACAGAGGGAAGAAAAGATGGGCTCCAGCATTCAGTGTCCTGCTGAGAAAAGATGTCGGAAGCTGATGGGTGGACAGCCTCAGTAGGGCAGGGAGAGCAGTGTGGTGATTTAAAGTCATGAGACGTTTTGGAGAGCCGAGACAGAGGACCTCAGATCACAGGTGGCTGTGAACTGTTTGTGCAAAGGCTGCAGCTTCACACAGGATCTCTCCTGCTGCTGGACGGGCTTTGTCTTTGCTCGGGAAGGGGCAGATGGGGGCAGGTAGCTGCCGTAATAGTCTAGTTCAAAGCAGTAGCTGTTCATGGGTTGGTGCTAACAGCCTCCTAAAAGGTCATGAGTGTCTCTGTCTTACACACAGACCCCATCCTTGCTGCCATATTCACTCACGTGCTTCAGACCAAAAGTGGGCTAGCATGAATGAGTTAAAATCCTTCCCTTTGCTTTGTGAAATTTATTGAAAACTACATTGTTCATCTGCTGAAACTTCACAGCTGTTGAGATTGCCCCTGGGGCAAACCACATCCAAGAAATGGCGTGTAGATCCTTGGAGCACAAGACTTGAAAGCTGAAATGGCATTCTGCAGGGCTGCCTTCCTTCCCTTCCCTCGCAGCCACGTCTGGCCATCTGCAGCTCCTCCACTTAGACACCGCATTCCCCCCCCTCCTTTCTCCCGTCTCTGACTCGTGCAGTACAATCACTTCGTTTCACAGCTTTGTATTTTGGCTAAAAAGAGACTGAGGGAGTGAAGAGCAAGAGGTCTGTGGGGGCAGAGTGTGCTCAAAGCCCCTGGCACCCAGTGTGTGACAGGGCTGTGCGCCACGCTGCAGTGGTGATGCTATCGAGTGTCACCCACCTCTGATGCTACTGCTTTGTTATCCCTTTGGGAAACATTCCCCTGGGCTTGTGGAAAACCTGTGAATTCCTTGGCAAGCAACTCTCTCGGTTATTTTTTATTAGTAATATTTGTCAGTTGCAACTTACGCTTGCAAAAACTTTGTAAGATAAAAAATTTGTGCTTGCATATTTACGTCTGACCTCAAAGCTCTGCATGGACTCGGGAGGCTGAAATCAGCCACTCGGCACCAGCAAAATTAGGACGAGCCAGAGCTCCAAGGTGAAAATAAAAGCAGGACACAAGAAACCCACTGACTGCAACACCTTCAGTCATAAATGATTCATGGAGTAATTTGGAGTCGCAAAAACATTGGTAAGAACTGGAGGTTTTATTTCTTTTTTTGGGGGGGGGATTGTCCACAAACAAAAATATTGGCTAATTCATCAGACGCTTTCTCCTGCTTTGAATAGTTTGCCCAGATCCCCGAGCAACCATCCTGTGCAATTTGCTGTTAACCTAAATAACTTAAATTCAGGTACACCCAGAGCACTGCCCAGATCTGCCCCTGCATGCACTAATTAGGGCTCTTCAGGCGCAAACCTGCAGCTCCATCGGCAGCATCTCCAGATGGATACCTGCTGGTGGTGGCCCGTGGCAGGGATGGGGCAAGGGATGCACTGCAGCGTGGCCTGGCTGCCTGGAGAAGGCTCCTGTGGAGATGTGTCACTTGTGGGTGGCACTGCTCCCCTATGCAGATGCCCTGTGAAGCTGCAGCCTGGTACAGACAGACGGGCGCTGTCGCCCGATGGAGGGCAGAGGCAGGCAGGAGACCCGGGAGGCCGGGTGTTGCATTCCTCACCTGTGAAATAACCCCTTGCAATCCCAACGCGGGGGGAATTCCTGCATCTCTTTGTAGCCACGTTTCACTGCGACAGCGAGAGGATTTAAGGGAGTCAAACTCCAAAGGGAGAGATTATCTGCTTGTACAGCAATGGGGAGAAAGCAGCTGGAAAAAACAGAGCTGCTTTTTACAAACCTTGTCTTACCTGATCCTGCTGCTAACAGAAGGGAAGGCAGAAGCCAGCCGGTGCGCTGAGCTGCTCAGAAATGACTGGGTTTGAGTAAATCTTTCCAGCACCATTAGCTACTGTCTTTAAGATTTATATGTCCCTTAATCCAGAATTAACCTTCAAGTGTGGGCAAGCCCTAACACTTGAACTATGTAAGGAGGGATCTTCTGGAACAGGGGAAGCAGGCAGAGGCAAAGCTACCTGATTGAATCAAAGATGAAATTTAGGCTGAAAAATAGATGAATTAAGAAGTTGGGCCAGGAAAAGCAGTGAAAAATGTTGTGAGGATATTTAGATACCCCTGGGGCCCTGCTGCACAAGTCCCTTAGGGGAGGATGGCTCCTCAGCAGGGCTCTGCCCCAGAGACCCAACACAGGACTTCCACCTCCGGTGCTGAGGACTCTCCAGCTGGGAGCA
This sequence comes from Aegotheles bennettii, assembly GCA_013398125.1. NCBI lineage: Eukaryota > Metazoa > Chordata > Aves > Caprimulgiformes > Aegothelidae > Aegotheles > Aegotheles bennettii. Next base: position 154,049 of record VZRW01014179.1, read on the forward strand.
GAGGGCTTGGGGTGGGTGGTGTGTGTGCGGGTGGAGTTGTGTACACTCAGGCTTCTCAGACAGCCACAATAAATTATCTCATTAGTAAACCCAGGGTAGCTGTGCTCCTCGGCACATACCCGGCCTCCCACAGCACAGAAAAACTTTGTGTCTAATTAACCAAATCAAAGGGTCCCCCAGACACAGCTTGAAGGGACGCTGTCAGCTGGAAGCCCAGGCTCCTTCAGCAAGTTGTTCTGCTCGTAGTGGAACTAATGAACCTCGACTTCCTATGGCTGGAGCTCTGGCATTCCCTATGCCCCTGCAAGTCCATCATCTCCTCCCACCAGCACTTGTCCAGCTTCTTCCTACGGCCAGGGACAACCAAGAAGAGGAGCCCACGCTGTGATACCCCCAGCCCCACGTGCTGACAAGCTTGACTGTGCTCACATGCTGGTGGCAAAGAGTTGAGCCCTCAGCCCCGGGCTTGCCTCACAGTGAGGGGCTCCTGGGGTCACCCTGTTCTTCCCTCCTGCCTTTTTTCAGACCTATTTCCCCACAAGTGCCCATGGCTCAGCTCGGCAGGACAGGGCTGCCAGGGAGGGACACACCAGCTGCCCGGGAGAGGGAAGGAACCCGCTCCCCTAGGATGCCAGGCTGTGAAAAGGCAGAAAAGCAGGTGCTGCTGATGCAGGGGCTTCCCAGTTGCATTATTCTGGTTTTACAACTGCTTGCCCCCCTTTCCCCTTTGTTAGTGGGTGAAAGACAAGCCAGTGCTCAGCATAAAGTGCTGCTGTTCTAGCTGAAAGCAGAACCACACAGCTCCTGGGGCAGGCGAGCTCCCCAGTGCTGCGGGAGGAAGGATTTGGGGGTGTTACCCCTCCGAAGAGGAGACCAAAGCTGTGTTTGTGTGAGGCTCAATCCCTTCCCTCAGAGCTGCAGCTCTCCCCCTGCCCGCCCAGCCCCTGCGCCGGGGGGTGGCTTGCTTTACAAATGCTTTGCTCTTCCCCTCGTGCTGGAAATTTGATTCTACAAAAACACTTACACAGCAGCTAATTGCCAACCCTGCAGTGACTTAGCTCTCTAATTCCTGCCAGTCAATGAACCAGGCCAAAGAGCTGGTTTTCATAACTCCCTGGATGTATGAACACAGCCCTGGAGACATAACATAGCTGGGATTTTTTTTATTTATTTTTTTCCTGGACAACTTCTGGATCCTTCTCAATTTTGGAAATTTCTTTCACTCCGCAGGGCATAAGGAACATCCAAAGATGGAGCAGGCAACCAGGCCCATCCCAGGGGGACATCAAGCAGACACGGCCCCACAGTGGCCCCAGAGACCAGCTGGGGTGCCAGGGAGAGATGATTGTCAAGAAATTGGTTTGAAGGTAAACCTGGCGTCATCCAGCCTGTCTGCTCGTGATTTGAGGGCTCATCATCATCTCTCCATGGTTTCCTACTTCCCAACAATGTCCACGCCTTACAAAGTTTTCCTTGATCTGCTGGTTTGTATCCAGAGGGCTGCTGCAAGAATTGTTGTGCTGGTCACTGGCTTAGACCACATCATTCCTCCCCACACTCCTCCCTGGCACCCTCCTTCTCTGCCCCAGTTGCAGACTGCTCATCTTCCCTCTCCCAGCCCTTCATTATCCACCTCTCCCCACCCATCATCTCCCATGCCACAGAGGCCGTCTCCGTTGCCCATTTCCAACAAGCCCCTTCATGCTCTCTCCCGCTGTGCTCCACACCTGGGAGAAGGAGCCTCTGAGCAGTTGCAAAGCCACTGCATCGCCCTCCTTGAAGCTCCTGTTGGTCTCAACACCTGCAGACACCTTCACAGCAGAGCTGCTGTGCCCTGCACATCGTCTGCCGGCAGTGCCTCCTGGCTCCCTCCTGCCACCAGCTCTGCCTGCACCCAGCTGCCGTTTCCTCACTCCCACACAGAGCTTGGGTCCTCCATGGTAGGCCCTGTGGCTCTGCAGCACTCAGCAGAATGTGGTTGGGAGCCCAGACACAAGCTCAGCCACGTTTGGGCCAGTGACTCCAGAGGTGGGGGGTTCCTTCACCTGCAGGTGCCGGGTGTGGGCACAGCCAGGTGCCAGTTCACCCTCCAGAGGGTGTTTGCTGTCCCCTCTCCCTGTAGCAAACAGCTGATGGTGGGGCTGCTGTAGTGGGTACAATGAGCATAACCCAGCACAGCTGACATCCCCTGCTCACCTCAGCTTCCCCTCCAGCCACATGCGTGAGCTTCCAAGTGGTTTCCAGTTCCTACGAGGCCCTCCTGGATGTCCCTTTGGATATAAGAGGGTTTGTCACTGTGCTGCAAGGGCACTAAGGGGGTGTTCAGCCTGGAGAAAGGAGGTTGAGGGGAGACCTCGCTCTCTACAACTCCTTGAGAGGTCGTAGTGAGGTGGGGGTCGGTCTCTCCTCCCAAGTTACAAGCGATGGAACAAGAGTGAAAGGCCTCGAGCTGTGCCAGGGGAGGTTTAGGCTGGATATTGGGAACAATTTCTTTATGGAAAGGGCTGTCAGGGCCTGGGGCTGCCCAGGGCAGGGGGGTCCCTGTCTCGGGGGGGAGGTACAGCCGTGCGGAGGCGGTGCTGAGGGGCAGTGCTGGGCTGGACTCGGGCATCTCGAGGGTCCTTCCCACCCCCAGCGATCCCGGGCTTCTGCGTGGCGGGATGGGTCAGAGCTGCTGCTGGAGCGGGCGGAGATCGGGATCGGGACCGGGACCGGGACCGGGACCGGGATGGGGATCGGGGT
>VZRW01014179.1:157442-169814 GCA_013398125.1 Aegotheles bennettii
CGTGCCGAGGGGGGGCTCTGCCCACCTGCCCTGCCCTGACCGGCTCTGTGCCCGCAGGAGCCCCGGCCCGTGCTCCAGCAGTCGCCGTACGGACCCTGCCACTACGAGATGAAGCAGTTCCTGGAGTGCGCCACCAACCAGAGGGACCTGACCTTGTGTGAGGGCTTCAACGAGGCCCTGAAGCAGTGCAAGTACAGCAACGGTGAGGCTGGGCCCCGGGCCCTGAGAGCTCCTGAGGGGCTCCAGAGGCTGCACAAACAGCAACCCAAGGTTACAGTGCCCTTCAGGGTTTGAATAGGCACCACTTCTGCCTTTCCTTTGCCCTGGAATGCAGAAGGGAGCTGGGAAGGGCAGGAGAAATGATCCTGACCATGGCTCTGTGAAGGTGAGGAGGCTGTGGGTGTCCTCTCAGAGCTTCCTCTCATGTTCCCATGGGAAGCCGTCTGCTTTCCCCACTCGATTCCCTGAGTCCCACTGTACTTGTCAGAAGCAGTGGTAGTGGTTGCGTCTCGATCGGTTGCCTTGGGTGTGAGAGCTTTTGTTAACTCCAGCTGCTGGAACACGGCCCTAATCCTGAGTTGTGCTCTCTCCACTGTAGGTGTTTCTTCTCTCCTGTGAAGAATCTGCCCCCTCGTAGGGAAGAGAGGAGCCTGGCGGAGAGCCCTGCTGCCTGCAGGGAGCAGGAGGAGACAGAGGGGATGAGCTGGAGGGGACAGGCTGACCAGACAGGAGTCTTCTAGTGGTGATTCACTTCTGGGTTAGCAGAGAAGGAAAGGAATGGTTGGATCTGCAGGAATTTGAAATTCAGATAGTGCTGCATTTATTACAGAGAAATAAAGGAATTTATTAGGACCTATCACTCGTGCATGTTCTTTATTTAACTCTCAAGCTAAGATTAAGCTACCAAAACATTAACGGTGTCAGCCACCTGAAGGACAAGCCCCAATTTTGTATTTCCTGGAGACAGGAGGTGCAGCCTAGCAGGGACTGAGCCTGTGTGACTTGGCAAAAGCAGATCCACAGCTGAGTGGTGGGGGTTGGCTGCACTCTGGGCAGAGGGGCAGGAGGGGCAGTCTGGGATGTGTTCACAATATGCTGAATAACAGATTACTCTTCCATTGATACCCAATTCCCGAAGAGCTGTTCCAACCCCAGAGCTAACACTGACCTGTCTGGCTGTGACTCGGATACACTTGGCGCACGTTGAAAGCCTCAGCAGGTTATGCAATTCCCTCAAGGTCACCAGCATGAGGTTAAGTTTGGGGCTGCTCCTGTCTGGCAGTTACTGTAGCAGAGCAGACTGGCCTCCAGCAGGAAACTCTGCTCCTTCTGTTGGTGTGAGTGAGAATTTTGAGGCTTTGGGTGGAGTTTTAGTGGCACAGCAATGAAACCACGACACTTTTGTCAGGGTAACTGCTGAATTTTCATGGCAGAATTAAGCTGTTGACTGCTGACCTCTGGCTGTTGAGTGTTGCACAGATTCAGCTGGCAATGCTGCTTCTGGAGTGATGGGGACTCTGGGTGCCTCTTGGAGCTGGAGCTGCTGCTTGTGCCGGACTGTGGTGCTGCGTTTGCGTGGCTTGTTGAGGTGTGGTGTTGGAGGTGGTAGTGTGAACCTCTGAGAGGAGCAGGAGGACCCTAGAAAGAGCAGTTAAGCAGTGGGGGATTCTTGCTGAGCAGGGGCAAGTGCTCAGGTGGTACAGCATGGTTGGTGGCTGAGCCCTGGAGGTGGCCACACTGCATTTGTGACCAGTGAAGGGCCTGTTCCCATCAGGTCTGTTCCTCATCTAGGGGTGCCCTTGAACTTAGCTCTTCCTGCTCTGTGAGGTGGGCCTGGGCCTGGCTGGGGTGCTGGGGAGGGGCTGAGCCCTCCTCTGCATGGAGCCCCTTCTCCACTGGTCTCTCATCTGGGTGTTTGCCAAGAGCTGCTGCAGCCAACCTGTGGAGTGATCCCCCAGCAGTTAGGGCCAGGTCTTCTGTCCTGGTCAGCTGCCTCTTGGTGTGGAGTGCCAACTGCGAGACTACAGACTGGGAGATGGACTTCTGGCTTTCCTGATAGCTCCTGTTCTCCACCCTTTGCCTCAAGAAAATGTCCCCTCTTTGCTTCAGACCCCTCCAAGCTGGGGGGGCTTGTGCCTGGAGGGCAGCAGGTGCCTGCTGTCACACTACCTAGGTGAGGTTCTGCAAACCAGCTCTGGCTTCTGCTCCCTTGCTGCCTGAATTCACTTGCTACCCACAGCCACAACCAGTCCAAGCTCAGCGTTGTGAAGGGGCACGGGGGGATGCAGAGGACAGTCCCATGTGTGATGTACAAGGGCTGTGGTGGGGAGGGGAGTCACACCTGCACCCCTGGCTCCTCTGTGCAGGTGAGGTGGGGGCCTGGCTCTTACCTGCTAGGTCAGGGTAGTGTTTCCCCAGGTCATCCAGCAGGGATTCACAGCAGGTGGCTTCAGTGCTTTCTTCTGCTGGCAGAATGGGAGAAATGGATCAATCTCTTCCTGGCTGAAAACTGGAAGTCAAGACTTGTGACTGGGGCAGGTGACTCTGCCCAGGAATGGTTCCTCCTTGCCCAGAGCAGCCACCTCAGACAAACACAAGGTTCAGCTCCAGCTCTTCATGTGAGCTGGCTTCTCCTTAGAGCTCCTGCACTGTGTCCAAGTGACTGCTGAATAGAGCCCCTCTCCAAAGCTATGTTTTTGTTTCTAGAAGGTGACAGGTTTTTCCTGTTGTGGGGGACAGTTACTTGATATGGTGTGTGACACCACCCCCCAGAGCAGACCCTTTTGGCACAGAGGCTGAGCTGTGCTGTCTTGCTGAGGAACTCACAGATGACTCTGATGAGGATGTAGCACTCCCTTTCCCGTAGGTATTTACTGGCAAATTCAGATGCAGGATCTTCTACTTTGCTCAGGTTCATCAGGGCTCCTGTTTCATCCAGAAGATCAATGCAGTCTGGAGAGAGAGACATCCAGAAAATCAATGGAGTTTGTAGAGAGAGAGATGTGAAGAAGGTCTGATGTGCCCCTGTGCAGCCAGCACAAGCCTGTGGGATTCAGGGGTATTTTTCTTGGCAAGTTAAGCTTTGAGGAGAATCTGGTGAGATCTAGAGGGGAGGAGTTTTGCTGCCCCTTTCCCTGGGTTTTGGGATGATCTGGGCCTCCCATGTGACCTATTTGTTATGTGAGCACTCGTACCTGCTGGGTTGCACTGAGACTTCCTCTTCAGATGAGCCATGAAGATGAGGACGCAGCACTGCAGGTTCACCAGCTCTCGACAGTTGTCTGCAGATGGGGAAAGAGACCTGAGGTACCAGTGTGGTCACCCCAAATCTGGGAGCCCCGCAGACGTGGCAGGAGGCACAGTGAGGGGCTGAGAACTGCCTGCAGTTATGGCTAGCAAAGGGAGGAACCCTGTGTGGCCACCAGCAGAGCTTTGAGCTGCAGTTACAGCCATGTCTGCTGGTGTTTGGTGCTGGGAATGCTCCAGGTTAGGAGCAGGGATGAACACTTTGATTTGGGGAAAATGGTTCTTATTCATGAAGTGTCTGTCCTTAAAGTTTGTTTCATCAGAAGTGAATAGGAAAAAGCAGGGAGCCCTGACCCTTGCTGATCCCCTTCCACAGACTTGTCCAGGTCACAAGGGGGAGGAGCTGGAGATCGTCACTGAGTCACTGGGGGGATGTTTTGGCTGTGAACTCTCACCGAGTTTGTTGTGATTGAGAAATCCCCAGGTCTAACACATGTCAGCAGTCGGAGCTGGGCATCCAATTCAAATAGCAGAGGGAGCAAAGGCTTAGGATCATGTGTGTCTGGTGGCTTCAGCCACAAATGTCTGGGGTCAAGTGAAGGCTCCTGGCAAACTGGGCAAGGCCAGGACAGGGTCATCTTGTTCCCTTGTACTTGCTGCAGATACCTGCTCTCTGAAGCCAAGGGCCAAGATTTGAGCCAGGGGAGCCCTTCCACAGGAGCTCTGCTGACAGCTGCCACTTCTGGGTTTGTTAAAGATCTCCCTTTTTTCTAAACAGATGAGGCAAAGGATGCTGATGTGCCCTGGCAGAGCTCTCCTGCCCTGTTCACGAACCACTGGGCATTGCTGTGCACCATGGTGCCATGTCCCTCATGGGGCCACCACCTGGTGATGGAGATGGTCTGGGTGGCCAACCAGCCCTGACAGCTGAGTCAAAGCAGGTGCTTTCCCCACATACCTCCGTATCTCACCACAGCGAACATGGTGCTCAGTGTGCCTCTGCCCAGAGCTGCTCTCCTCCAGCTGCTCTCCTCCCTGTGGCGTGGGTGCTGCTTGTGCCAGGCACCGGATCGCGTCGCAGGCAGCAGTGATGACAGGATGCCTGCAGTGGTGTTAGTGCTGGAGAGCCCAGGGGAGGGGCTGCATTTCCAACCAACACTGTTGTGGTTCCAGTAGCCAGGTGTCCTGGCAACGGGGAATGTCCCCAGCAGATTCCTGAGCCTCCTGCAGCTAAGGAGTGTGTGTGGGGGTAGAGCTAAACCACAGCCTGTGGGGAAGGCTGCCTGCTCTGTGGGGTTCCAGCTGCTCCTAATTTCAGACTTTTCACACTCTCGTGGTGTTCCCTGTCCCCCTGGTTTGTCCTGAAGCTCCTCTGGGCTGTGATGGTGCCAGGTCGTGCCTGGTGCTGCTGCAGGAAATGGCCTCAAGTTCTGTCAGGGGAAGTTTAGGTTGGAGATTAGGAAGAAGTTCTTTACTGAGAGGGTGGTTGGGCACTGGAATGGGCTGCCCAGGGAGGGGGTGGAGTCACCGTCCCTGGGGGTGTTCAAAAAACGGGTTGATGAGGCACTTGAGGCCATGGTCTAATGGTCAGGAATATGATGGGATAAAGGTTGGACTTGATGCCCCTGGAGGTCCCTTCCAACCATAATGATTCTATGATTCTATGGTCCTATCTGCAAGGTGGTCAGATGCCACTGGGAAAATCTTTCTCAGGACCCTGCCTGTGCCAGTCCTGCTCTGGGGCAGGAGCTGGTGGGGTTTCTCAGCCTGGGGGAGCTGTGGGCAGTTGTCCTGACACTGTGGAGCAGGAGGAAGCAGCAGGGCTTAGCAGCAAAGGTGGCATGGCAGTAAATCCTGCTCCACACTTTGTCCTGGCTGGAGTAGCTGTGCTTGGTTAGTGAAGTGTTAATCTGGGATTAAATCTGTCTTGTTTGGGTGAGTTCCTTCTGTCCACTGGGCACATCTCGTACCTCATGCAGGAGGGAATAAAGCTGGTGGGACGGGATAAGCATGGGACTGGTAGGGGGGTTGGACTAGAAGATCTATCGAGGTCCCTTCCAACTCCTAACATTCTGTGATCATCCCCTTTTCCTGTGAAGATGCTGCGACATAGGGATGAAACAGTGTCCATGGACTGGTCCCACCTGAATGGTGGGAACCAGTAACAACACTGATGTACTGCGTATCCTGTACTTGCTGCTCCACGGACAGATTTCCTTTCCCTAAAATGCCTCTCCTTGCATGAGGAGGTGATTTCCTTCTGCCTTGGTGGGCCTCTGTTTCACAGTCTCTGTCTAATCCATGGACTTGATCTCTTGGGGCTTGGTGACAGGGTGCATTTGTGACACTCCTCACCTAGGACCCACGTGCAGAGTGACTCATGTTCACCTGGCTACCACCTTGCAGAGCTTGGGGAGTGCTGGTGGGCAACAGCTGGAGCTGTGGCTGCAGCGTGCTCATACCTGTGTGGGCCCTTGGGCATGGCTGCATGAGACTCAAGCTGCTGATGTGCTGCAGTGTCGGGGCTTTGCAAGGCCAGAATGCACCAAGGCAGAACCCTAACCTTGAATGGGCTCTGGAGCTGGCCTTGTGCAGCTGCTGCGGGCTGGCTTTGATGGGTCTGCTGCTTGCAAACATCTTTGGCTTGGAGACACTTTGGAAGGAGGGGTGGGTCCTGCAGGGATGGAAAGGGCCCGTCCCTGGAGGGTGATGGGGTGGCACTGGAAGGGCTGAGCCTGCCTGTGGAGGACAGGAGGTACCAACTGGGTGTGGGACACTGCGAGATGCCTGCTGCCCACCCTGCTGTGAGGCACTGCTGGGGGCTGGACGGGGTAGAGACGTGCTGGGGGCACCCAGCTGTGGCTCTGCGACAGGGTGTCTGGGCCCTGCTGTGGTGCTGCAGACAGGAGGGGCTTCACGCCTGGTGCCAGGAGCTGTAACAGTCTGCTGCCTTTCCGCAGGAGGCACCGGCTGTGCCGCTGCTCACTGCACTGCCTCCCTTGGGAAATGCCTTCTGGCACGTGACCTCGGCAGTCACCCACACTGCTGTTTCTGAGGTGGCCCTGGCAAGGAGGCAGCATTCCCAGCCCCTTCCACAGGGCAGCCATCCTTGTCACAGCGATGGAGCTGCATGGAGAAGGGAGCAGGGACTTTCCTTATATTGCGTCTTTGATGAGACAGCGCTTGGAGGGCTCTGGCACATCCTGTCTTCCATTCTCCTTGATGCCACTGCAGGGCATCCTCAGCACGGTGTGGCTCAGGCTCCTGGCTGCCTGTGTACCCAGTGGCAGAGGGCCTGAGGCAGAAGGACCGAGTGTAAGACCACAGGGAAATCTCTTTGCTCCCCCTCATTGGAGAGCTGGTCAGTGAAGTCCCCACACTGCACCCCAGTGCCTGGGCAGAGGGTGGTGAGACGGGCTGTTCATGCACCAGTGCACTTGGAGGAAACAGCCCAGCCTGGGGGGAAGGTCAGGCTGCTCAGCTCTCACCCCACTGCCTTGAGCCCCCTCCCTAAGCCCAGCCGCAGCACAGCGAGCAACGTGAGGAGCTGGAGTCCCCAAGCCCCTCGTGTCATTTACATACACCTCACCAGCACCCACACAGCAGCCTGGGCTTGTGCAGCACCGCAGACCCTCTCGAAACAGCCTCCCTTCCTCTGCTCCCTCCCATGGCCCTGGCTTTCATGGTCCTGCTCCTGGCAGGGATGCTGGGGACAGGTAAGGGTGGTGTGGCTGTTGTCTGGGGGGCACGGGGGGTGGTGGCAGGCCTGGGCTGTACATGGGGGATGCTGGTCTGAGCAGGGTTGTCTGCTCCAGGGCTGTGTGGTGTGATGAGCAGGATGGGAGTTGAGTAATGGGCTTGTCTGAAGGGAGCAGGGGGACATTTGGGGGCAGGGAGTGATGGGGGACACAGCTCAGCCCATCAGTAACCGCATCCTTGCTGTGCACAGCTGCCAGGGCTCAGCCCACGCTGACCCAGCCGTCCTCCGTGTCAGTGCTGCCTGGGCAGACCACTCGGCTCTCCTGCACCCTGAGCCCCCAGTACAACATCAGCCAGTTCGGCATCTCCTGGTACCAGCAGCGCCCGGGGCACTCCCTGAGGTACCTGCTCTATTACAACTCCGAGCGAGACAAGCACAAGCCGGACCAGATTCCTGACCGCTTCTCTGCTACCAAGGACCTCGCCAGCAATGCCTGCATCCTCATCATCACGTCCACCTGCCAGGAAGACAACGGCAAATATTACTGCTCCCTGTCACGTGCCTTCAGCTGGTTTTAGAAACACAAAGCAGCAGCTTTCTGCTTTTCCCCTGCAACCCTGACACCAATCCCTCACAGGGAGAATGGCAGCCCTAGGAGGAATGGGGAAAGACCCTCTCGTGTGCTTGAGCAAGTCCAGCAGCACTGCATCACGCTGAGGTGCAGCAACCTCCTCTTTGACCCCACACGTCCCCTGTGGAGTATGAGAGCCTGGCAGGGTGTGAGACCTGCCAGGGCTGAGCCCAGCAGCACACAGGAGTGGGGATCTCCTGCTGTGGTGGGAGGACAGCAAGCTCTGCCTTGGCCAGGCTGTCCTTGGCTTTTCCAGCACTTGGCATAATGCAGGTTTAATGCCAGCTTGGGCTTCTGTGCAATTTGGCTCACCTTTATTAACAATAAAAGTTAATCCTTAACCATGAGGCTCGTGTCACGTACGTGGGGTCCAGTGGAGCCCTGGGGTGTCTGAGAAGTCACTGTGCCCTGAGGTGCCAGAGGTAGGAGGGTGAGACAGAGGCACCATGGTGTGGTGTTTGGTGGAGTCTCCATCAAGATGAAGCCACGTCGCCCACCCCCAGCAGAGCCTGTCCACCCCAGCCAGCCAGAGGCCCCCGCAGTGCCCGCCTGTCCCCCTGCCGTGGACTTGTCCCCTTTGGGAACACCCTCAGCGTCTCCTCACGGCCCCCAGTGCCTCTCTCTGTCTCCCTTCATCCCTCATCTCCTCAGGCCGCCATCTCCCCTCACAGCCCCGGCACCCGCACAGCATCTGAGGGGAGAAGGGCGCGTCCCACCACGCGGGCACTTCGTGGGAACGTTTTCACAGGGAAAGACGATGCACTTTCCCTCAAATAATCCACAGATTCCATCAAAAACACCGTGTGTGGGGAAACGCCAAAGCGGACCCCAGGAGCGGCCACAGCCGGGCCTCAGCACTGCGCGTGCTCAGAGCTGCGGGCGGGAACAGGCGGGGCCGCACTGCGCGTGCTCAGAGCTGAGGGCGGGAACAGGCGGGGCCGCACTGCGCGTGCTCAGAGCTGCGGGCGGGAACAGGAGGGGCCGCACTGCGCGTGCTCAGAGCTGAGGGCGGGAAAGGGAGGGGCCGCACTGCGCATGCTCAGAGCTGAGGGCGGGAACAGGCGGGGCCGCACTGCGCATGCTCAGAGCTGCGGGCGGGAACAGGAGGGGCCGCACTGCGCATGCTCAGAGCTGCGGGAGGGAACGGGGCCCTTCACGGGCGCCCCCGTCACGTGGGGCGCTGCTGGCGCTTCCATTGGCTGGAGGCGAGACAAAAAGAGGCGCTTCACTTCCTGGTTACCGCAGGGCGCGTCTTGGTAACGCGGTGGCTGGCGCTGTGGCGGAGCGGGATGGTGAGCAGCGGCGGTCAGGGGCCGCTTCCCTTGTTGTTCCCGGCCAACGTGGTCCCTCCGGTGCCCGCGGGGGTGCTCTGCCGCCGGGAGCAGGCTGGGCTGGCTGCGCGGGGCTGTTTCCCGGCAGCTGAAGCTGCAATAAACCCCTGTGGGCCCGAGATGGTTTGCCGGGCTCTGTGAGTGCCCTGGGGCTGCAGGGGGGTTTTGTGCTGTTCTGTTGAGTAACCTGGGTTAAAACTCTCTCTTTCCTTCTGCTGTGTGCAAAGTTGGTGTTGGTATTAGGGGACCTTCACATCCCACACCGGTGCCCTGGGCTGCCGGTGCAGTTCAGGAAGCTGCTGGCTCCAGGGAAGATTCAGCACATCTTGTGTACAGGGAACCTCTGCACCAAGGAGAGCTATGACTACCTGAGGACTTTGGCTGGGGACATCCACGTTGTTAGGGGGGATTCTGAGGTAATGCCTGCCTTCCCACATGCTGTGGTTGTCTCAATGAAACCTAGGGAGTCCTTCAGCATTAGCAATTCCTGAACTGGAATTCAGCAGGATAGGAAGTAGGAAAGAGTGAGGCTGAAGAAACAGAATTACTTTCTAGGCCTTCTTGTTGTGCTTGCAACAGGGGGGACTGGAGAAGAGGGGGCTGAGGGGAGACCCTTATCGTGCTCTACAACCACCTGAAAGGGGGTTGGAGCAAGGGGGAGGCCAGTCTCTTCTCCCAAGTAACAAATGATAGAACAAGAGGGAATGGCCTCAAGTTGCACCAGAGGAAGTTCAGGCAGAAAGGTTGGTCAGGCATTGTAACAGGCTGCCCAGGGAAGTGGTGGAGTCACCGTCCCTGGAGGTATTCAAAGAACATTTGGATGTGGCCCTTGGGGATATGTTTTAATGGTGAACTTGGCAGTCCTGGGTTGATGGTTGGACTTGATGATCTTGAAGGTCTTTTTGAACCAGATGATTCTATGACTGGGGGGAGGGGGTAGTACAGGCAGTTGGTCCATGTGAACTCTGGCACAAGTCTGTGACCGCTGTGAGGCTGCTGAAGCCCCTCAGCTGCCTGTGTAGCTGCAGGAACTGGGGACTGTGTGCAGTTATTTACTGTTGGGCAATCTTGAGGCTCCTCATCTCAGTGCAAATTCCCAGCTCCTTGCTGTGCAGTTGCTGGTGTGTAGTAAGAGCATCCAGTGGGTCTACTCATTGAAAGAGCCCTTGTTCACTTGAATAGAGAGGGTTCTTGTCTTGGAACATAGGAACCCGCATTGTGTAGGTGAGGCATCCTTGGCTCATTTCTAGCCTGTGCCTCTCTCATTTTCAGAGCCTGGATTATCCTGAAGAGAAGGTTGTAACTGTTGGGCAATTCAGAATCGGGCTGGTTCATGGCCATCAAGTTATTCCCTGGGGTGATGTGGCCAGCCTGGCACTGCTGCAGAGGCAGCTGGATGTGGACATTCTTATCTCAGGACACACGCACAGATTTGAAGCATTTGAACATGAAAATAAATTCTACATCAACCCAGGATCAGCTACTGGAGCCTACAGTGCTTTGGAAACGTGAGTGAGTGGGGCCCCGAGCTGCCCAGTGCAGCAGAGCCCGTAGATGTTACCTGAAGTGTGTGTGTCCACTGCAAGTGCCTGGCTGCTGTGCTGGTGAGGTGCCATGAGAGCAGGAGACCAGTTCTCTCCCTTCCCGAGGAATGCAGTGGGTTCCCCTGTTCCCAGGGTTTTACTTAGCCCACGTGTTAGTCATGGTAGCCCAGTGCTGGTGTGTCTCGAGCTGCTTCCTGAGCCCGGAGAGGGGTGAGCTGTAGCAGCTTCTGGAAGTCGTTTTGCTTTCTGGTGTCTTCCCAGAAGCTGCATGGTAATATTTTGTAGGAAATCTGACTTCTGGGGCACTGCCAGCTTTAGTGTTGGAGCCTGACATGACTTAAGCTGTTTAGCAGCCCTTAGGGGCTGTTCTAAGTGAAGTGCAGCTCCAGCAGAGATGCTGTTGCCTCCATGCTGCAGTGTTCCCCAGATCCCTCCAGCCCTTGAAAACCAAGTGGATTAGAACATAAGGTATCAGTAGCAAGAAGCTTTTGCTATTCGGGAAGATGCCAAAGTATGTTTTCTTTCCAGGAACATCATCCCTTCGTTTGTACTGATGGATATCCAGGCTTCCACAGTTGCGGCTTATGTCTACCAGCTAATTGAGGATGATGTGAAAGTAGAAAGAATTGAGTTCAAGAAGTGCTGAATCACCTCCAAACCAGCCGGTTGGGTTCTCGCTGCCTTTCATTCCTCCTTTGAGTGAAGTGGAGGCAGGCCACGGGGGGGTGCTGCCGCAGCGGTCTGTCGGACTGTAAAGCAGCCGCCAAGCTTGTGAAAAGCAGTCAGGCTTGGTTCCCCACCAGAGCTTCAAGCAGGAGAAACTGCTGATTGTGAGAGAGACCTGTGGCAAGTGTCCTGGGTCTAAGGAGGAGCTGCTGTGCTCCTGGCCTGTGGGAGTCTCACAGGGTTGGTGGTAGCTTGAACCTCTTCTGTAAAATAAACATAGACTAATTAATCCCTGTCTTCAGGTGTCCGAGTGCTCTTTGTTGTGCTTCTAAAGGGTGAAGGAGGGCTGGAATTGGGTGCAGGGGGGCTCTGAGGGCTGAGAAGAAGCTGCTGTTTGCTTCCTGAGACACAGCACTGAAACCTTGCAGGATGTGTCAGAGATGCCCAAGGACTCTAACTGCTTCAGCAGAGCTGTCCCACCACCTCCTTGGGAGCAGCAGAGAAGGGCAGAGGCAGGTGTGGGAAGGGTGGTGTGGAGAGCTGTGCAGGCTCAGAGCCAGCAAGAGTTGGCAGTGTCCAGAGCACTTGTCTTTGTCCCTGGGTGCTGCTGACATGTGGGAGCATCTGTGCTATTGGAGTGACCCTGGCCCAGGTGGTCTTGGAGCACCAACCTGCTGCAGGGCTGGTGGTGGGTATGGAACCCTGTGGAGAAGCTGTGCTGCTGCAGAGGGATGCTGGGTGGGTGGGCACTGGGGTCCAACCTGAGGATGAGGCTGTCTATTACTGTGGGGGCTACGATGGCAGCAGTGATGTTGCTGCGGTGACACAGAGAGGTGGAGAAGTGAGATGCTGAGGTTGCAGGTGAGCTGATGCAGCTGCAGAGGACACTTCAGCAAGGCAGAGTAGAAAAGTGTTTCTACCATCCCTTGGTGTCTGGCTGTGCTTGCCAAAACCAGATGTGAGGAGCATTTGCCCAGATGCCTCAATCAATCTGGCCAGGGTCTTGTGGCTGCTAAGAGAAACCTGTTTGTGGTGCACTGGTGTGAAGCAGGACCTGGTTTTCCCAGCTGAGGGGTCCAGAGTGATCTTGGTGCCTCTGCTGGCCCAGAGATGTGCCTGCCGTGGGCTGGAGGAGCACTGGGACAGGAGCTGCCAGTGAGCGTTGGCAGGAGGGGGCTTAGGAGGGAGTTGGGGTTCATGTCACAGACCCATTGGCAGCTTGGCCACCTGTGCCCAGCTGGGGCCTTTGGGCAC
>VZRW01014182.1:0-47848 GCA_013398125.1 Aegotheles bennettii
TTCCTCCAATGCATTGATGATGGGTGTGCGGAAGGAACAGCTCCTGCCTTCCAGGCTGGGTTTACCATGAGTCAATGTTTAGTCCTGGTTTAGACTCTTTGTATTACCTATTCATCAAAATGTTTTGCTTTATAGAGATGCTTTCAATGTTAACTAGACTTCTGAACAGAGCCGTTGTGCAAAGCCGCTGTGCTGCTTTTCTCATAGGAAAGGAAGTTATAAGCAATGAAGTACAAATGTTAACTCTGATCCTTTAGATCCCTTGTGTATTGTAAGCAGGTGATAATTTCTCTCTGTAGTTGAAAATATGTTATCAGTTTCTGTATTGAGGAATTGGTATCAGCTTTCTCTGAAGGGTAACTGATAAAATATTCTGTGGAATTTCTATCAATAATTTTAGTGTTGCTTATAACATTTGTTTGCTAGTCTTTGATGTTTTTTGAGTCCTTAGATAAATGTTACAGGCATCAAATACAGCTACTGTCATCTTGATTTATTTTTTTTTATAGAGTATTAATTCAAACCAAGTTGATACAGTGGAAGGTCCAAAAATGCCCTGCAGTACAACAAGATCTGTAGAAGGTACAGTTTTTATTCCATAATATTGACGTCTTTAAAAGCTCTGGAAAGTTGGCATAGATTCATACACTATTTATTCAGGAAGATCATGTTTCATATGACGTTAAAGACCTGTTAGTAGACAACAGTGGAATATGCAAGTCATATACTGTGAGAGTTGTGTAAATCGTGATACTCCCTACAGAGCATAGGTTTTCCAGTTGCAGACTGAAATTGTTAACAAAATATTATGGCATTTATAGTGACTGGAAAAGCCTTAACTAATTTTAAGGTAAGAGCCAGAAAAATGTGAGAAGGTTCCAGGAGAGGGCAGTGTTTAACTGAATGACGCTCCAGCCTGCAAATTCCAGTAAAGCCAAATAACTCAAGTTAATAAAGATAGGAGCAGAGTAAAGTTTTGTGTGAATGGTTTTGGGATCCAGCCCAGACTTCTTAATGTGGCAAAATTCCTATGTGTTTCAATTAGACATTCAATGTTTTGGTGAGCAGTTCACCTCTGTAAGGATTGTGGGACTGTGCTTGCTGATGAGAATGCTCTTTCATTACCAAAACACACCCCTGTGTATCTTGGAGCAAAGATCACAAAAAAGGGTCACTCTTCAGCATCAGAATTATGATGTTTTACATATGATTGTTAGGAATTAATTAAAAGTTTCAATCAGTTGGCCATTTGCTTATGTGGCTGGTGCTGCATACCTGGATGAATCAACAAGCTGGAAGATGTGAGCTCTGTGAAAGGCTTGGTCTTGCTCAGTGGCTCTTCTGGCAGCAGCCCTACTGAGTGAGCGCAGCAGAAATGCGAGCACCTGCATAAACTACCGCCAGGATCAGGACCAGACTGAGAGAAAGGAACAAGACTGCAGTTCCAGGTGGCATTAGCTAGTAACTTTAAGTGAATGGATAAAATGGGGATGCAGTCGTCATGTAGCTCATATTTAGACATGTGGGCTGCTGTCGTTAGTGCTGGAAAAAGAGTTTTATACTTAAGTTCTCCAGCAGTGTTCAGGCAATTGTTCTGCATTGGTAAATTTGCAGAGAAGCCAGAAACAGTTGTTAGCAGTTGCAAACTACACATCTGTTATTGTAAATGTAAGAGGCAAATTTACAACACAACCTTGGTGAATGACTTTGGTGATGCAGTGTGCAAATGCACTGATTCTGGGTATTCATCTGAGTGCTGTACTCTGACCAGTGTGATCTTTACACTGCTTCTTGGTACAGAAAATAAATGGCCTGAATTGGTAGCACTATATGTGACAATAGCTTGGGCAGTACAGCTAGGCCATGATTACTTTGATATTTTTCACTAATAGCAGTTTTAATTCAGGCTGACTTGGCACAAGCAGGTAACAAACACCAGTGGATATTGGTTGCCAGAGAGAGAGTTACCAGTTCAGGATGTCTAGTCTCATTTTGGATTCTGGTTGTAAAGCTTCTTGTCCTCTCTTTATGCCAAAGATATTTGGCATAGATATTGGCATAAGCACACTTATCTGTTTGTGTTTTCAATGGAAGCTATACACTTTTGTGCCTTTATGCATCAGAGTTGTTTTGTGCCTATTTTTTTATTTTTTAATCATTTCAGTTCAACAGCAAGAAAAGTATGTCATGTGCCTCCAGGACCTATACAAACAAATTTTAGTAATCACACTTGCATGTTTTGCACTCTGTGTTACCTCCTTATAGACATGAGGAGCCTGTAACTATTGTTTGTACGCTGATGGGCAGCGAAGATTTTTAATCTTCTTGGGTTTTGATATTGCAATTGATTACCATATTTCTATAAACTAGACTTTTTTTTAATTTCTCTCTTTTTTTCACTAACCATACCAAATCCAAATACTCAAAAATCATGAATGATCATTACTGGTGACTAGTAGCCTGCTGTCTTACACTCTCTCTTTGTCAGCGTTCAGGAGACCAAAAGAACTTTTTTCAAGATTGAGTTAAAATTGTTGCTTCTAGAAGCAGAAATTATAGGAAATGATTGACAGAGTACTTTTTACTACATTCTCAGTTGCATTCAGTTACTCCTTTATAAAGCGGCTGCTAAACTCAGGACATTAATCTGGCACATTCATGTCATGAAAGGATCCCCCTCAGACTTTAAAACTTCTGCCAACCCAAGAAGTAGTAACCACTTACTTCTATGTGGGCCTGAAGTCAAGAGCAATAGACCTTTGAAACACAATGCTATCAGAAGCCCTGAGCTATTACTGAGTAGAGGTTGCTATAGCAATATGTTTCTTCTTGTGAAATGCAATCATACAAAAGCAGTGGGTCAGTGTAAGGTGATGCTACTAGCTTGGCAGTGAATCTCGCATAGCAACTTAATTAAATTCAAATACATGGAGTGATACATTATCCAGTAAGGATGCAGAACAAAAGGTGAAATAGAAAGTATTTTGTCTAATTCAGTAGTTTGTGCATTTTTTTCTGTTTTCTGACCTTGAAATTCCATGCCTGTGAGTTTGCTGCATACTGTTATCTGGAGGAAAAGCCAATCGCTTCTACAGAAATTAGTATAGAGCAAACAGCCTTTCATTTCATAACATTGTGAAACTGAGTAATAATAATAATAATGCCAATTGCATAGCAATGCCATAAAAAATGTCTTCCCACTTAAGCTTTTAAACTAAGTTTCTGCAGTTACAGAAGAAATAGTTGTTTCCTTCTAGCTGAAAGGTGATGCCTGGAATGATGCTTTGTTTGACAGCACTAGTGATTTTGTGCTCTGTGGTTGCACTTGCTTAGAAAGCAAGGGGAGGTATATATGTGACTGCTGCAGAAGGTTCATTAAAGAAGGTGGATTAATTAAAAATTAGCTATCAAGATGCTAACCAGTATGGACCCAGTCCTGACTCCTGCCAGTGTGCAGAGGTGCTGCTGAGGTCGGGCACAACAGGCGCACTGGTTGCAGTGGACCCATAATTGCATCCCAGAGCTTCATCTCACAGAGACCAGGTTAGGTAGGGTTGTCATTGCTGAAGATTGTGCAATTTAGATAATAAGGACCTGTCTTTGAATTGTTTTTCTAGAGATATACTGATACAGCTCTTTTTTAAAAAACCTTGAATATAAACTTTGTGCACTGCTGGGAAAGGGCAGAAGTCCCAAAATCCCACATTCCTCAAGGCAGTCCCCCAGATCACCCTATACTGGCTGTTGAGTCATACTTAGTTTAACTATTAGCTGGAGAATGGAGAGGGATTTGTGTATCTGAGAACAGATTTAAACCTTGAGTTGAAAGATTCAATATAAAATAAACATATTTAGCAGCATATCTCTGGCTATATAGTTATTAAAAGTATATTTACTAAATGATAATGTCCCTGGAAGCCTGAGTGATGCTGGTGTTCATTCATATTCTTGTAGCCAGATTATGCCTCTTTGCTGTTTCACAATAGTCCTTGAGGATGCAAAAGTTTAGGCAAAACTTGCAGTGTAGTCCTTGTTTTGCATGTGCACTGTCCTTCCCCACAGCACTAAGAAGAAACCATAAAAAACCCAGAGTGACAGAAAATAAGTTATTTTGTACTTTCTGGGGTGAAAACGCAAAGGTCTAATTTCAGAAAACACATGAAACCTCTGCAGAAAAAAAAACAGAGCCCAGCTGCTCTGCAAAGTTGTTGTGAGGCACCGCGCTAGAACTGTTGATTTTCTGATCATGCAAGGGTTAATCAGCAGCTGGCTGACAAAACACGGTGCTTGCCTAGCCTGAACATAACTGTGACAATAACATAGCATTTGTTGTGCATCCAGCTTGCATGCTGCCCACAGGATTGCTGCTGTGGGGGGGATGCATGGGCTGCCCATGCCCATTGTTCTGGCTCGCCTGCCTGTTTGCCTGCTCCTTGTGTCTCCCCTCCTATTCAAAAAAGGAGAGAGACCAGCAGCAGAAACCAAAGCAGACCCAAACTGAATTTGCTTGTTATTAAAAGCAGGAATCTTTGCTTTTACAGGTCCTGTGAACTTGGCATCTGGCGAATTGTCCCAGGATGATATGAAGGTACAGATTTCTCCTTATACAAATAGCTAAGCTTCATTTAGGTTGAGAAGCAGTGACCTCTGCTTGGCTATCTGAGCACCTCCCAGAGCTAACAAATAAACAAGGTGACTAATGCCCGCCAGACAACATTTCCTGCCCGTTCCTATCCTGTGGGAATAGTTACGTGTGTAGATGATTATTATCTGAAGGAACCTGTTGTGTGGTTGTGGGCCGGAAAGCTGGGTTGGAGAAGCAAGCTCTTGTGTTTATGGTGAACTTTAGCACCTTCGGGGAGCTTGCAGCTCAGCTGCTGGTGTGGGGGGGAGCACAGCTTGTCTCATATAAGCTTCATCCTTGGGGTGGCATGATTCATTACACCTGAGAAGTTAGTCTCTGAGAGAGACCATGTGGGTAACATTAGCTCAACTGAGTATGAAGTTGAACCTAAATAACAATTTAGGTTGAGAGAGACAAAATCTGGTAAAATCTGGCCAATATGGTAAAGGTGATATATTTATCAATAGCCAATGACCATTGATTTTTTAATAACATTTGAATTTGGAAGAATGTCATTGGACTGCCACTGTTGTTAGGTCATTATTATAAAAGCAATGACCTCTTTAGTTTTGTTTTTTTTTCAATTGCCAGCTGTGCAGAAGATTGACCATTTGTTTGGGATTCAAATGTTCCTATTGTAATCTGTGTCATCTCAGAATTGTATCTCTGCGCACATTTTGGAGTCTGTTGAAAATGTATATTGGGGCAGAGTGTTGCAGCTCATGAATCTTGTCGAGGGGAAAAGGTTCTGGTACTGTATTGACTGTCCCTTGTTTTGATCTAGCAGAAAGACCATACTTGACTCTATAAAGAATGAACTGACCTATAATACTTGTATTGATGTGAACTGTTCAGGCATTAGAGAAGGAGGCATCTTAGCAATGTATTTCTATTTCTCTTTCCTCCAAAACACTGTGTATTGACTAGTCAGGGCACAGTTAAACTTTGTAAGAGAGGAACAGGCTGAAAACGAGTTTGCATGGAAAGTGAGATATGGTTTGGTCTCTTCTGCAATTATGTTTAGAGTTTGAGACCATAGGATTCATGTGCATATCTTAGAGTCTGGGAGTGGCATGCCATATCTGTTGTATTTATTAAACTGGCTAAAATGAAGTGTCTACTGCTTGATAGTGTTTCAACTGAATTCTGTAAGTCTATAGTACAGCTTGCAACTAAGCACAAATGTAAGTATTTGTCATCAAAGATACAGCTCAAGTTTTGTGTTTCTAGCCTTTACGAGACTCTCTGATTCCTTCTAAAGAAAATGAAGATCATGTCCTGTGGGGCGTAGGTAAGAAATAATTCCTCATTTTGACTTCCCAAAAGGTATTGATATATACTGAGATGACGAATACACACAAAGCAGGTTCTTTAGAGGAGGTGAAGGTCATTGACATTGCAGCCTAGCTTGGCAAAAGATCAATCAGTTTTACCTACATCACAGAGGGAACTCCTTTCAAAGTTTCTCTAGTATAGATAGGTGGTGTATCCAACACTATCATGATACCCTAGGATTTTTCAGTAGTATATTAACTGTTGTAGGAACAACAATCTTGAAAATAATTTCTGATAGAGCCAACATATGTGACTGAAGATTAAGTGAAGCACGTAGAAACGTTTAGATGCCACAGTGGTGGGGCAAGTAGGAGAATACAGCCAATTGCACTAGACAGTACATTTAGAGACTGAAACTCAAATGAAAAGGTGAGTATTTTCAGGTGTGGGGAAAGCTCCAAGAACAGTGTGCAAACATGGGCTCATGCAAAGCACAGCAAGGTGGAAAAAGACAACGAGTAACTAAACAGTGGAAGCTGCTGTGCCAGGCAGAGCGCGACAGGCTGGCGTCACTTGTCTGTGGTCCAGTACTGAGCTCAGAAAGAGCAGCCCAGATGGTGGCATACAGACAGCCCATATGCAAACTTTGGTGACTGCAAAATGAAGAGTCGCTCTGTGTGTGTGGAAAGGGAGGGCATAAACCTGCATGAATGGGAAGGTTATGTACTGGAGGGAAATGAGCTGATGTAAACTCAGAGACACAGTTGTAAGATAAGAAGCTGACAGATTATTTTAATATTCTCTCATTAAAATCATTATTTAGTTACCTATTTTTCTAGTCATTGTTCTGCCAAATGCCTGTACTTCAACCATTTAATCATGTCTGTCTCTCTCTCCCATCTGAGGAATACAGGAGCTGCATAAAGGGATTGGGAGTAGCAGCAAAAATATTAGTATTCACAGTTGTACTGTCTTTAGTGCTTTTGAGCATAGGACAGCATAGCAGTCCTTGCCTTGCACAAAAATGCATTGCATGTCTATGAGATATTAGTACCCATATGCTCAAATCTGTTTTGTCAAGCAAGACTGAAGTATTGGGACTGTATCTCAGCGATCTCAGCGTAGGAGGTGTGGAGTCATTGGGGAGTGATTATGGTTTGCTAATCTGAAGCCACATCTGCTCCAGTCTCCATTCCACTTATACCATCTGGAGGTATAAGGTAGCTTAAAAGCTGACAGAATGGAAGTTCTCCACCCTGAAATAATAGCTGATACTTCTTTTTCTTACCTCTGAAATGCCTTTTCCTTCCAAGGCACCATTTGCACAGCACTGCTTGTGACAGCTGGAACAGAAGCCAGGCCTTCTGGCTTCAGACCAGCTCAGTCTCCTCTCTAGTGCTGGGACAGGCAGCTGCAGCAGATCCTGAGTCCTCTGCAGGAAACAAGCAAGTGACTTTGGCCATGGTTCATACTGTTAGTTAGGAGTGGTAGAGTGTAGATTCTTAGAGGAGCTTTTGGGTAAAAAATTAAATTGCAAACAACTTGGAACAAGATTGAGCTGCTTAAAATTTGTTTTAAATGTATCTTCTTAGGCATCTTATGTATGTATAAAGTAAAATCATAAATATGGATATAAATGTGTAGATAGACATGTATCGGTACATATGCATGTGTATATAAATAATTTTTGTCCTGAACACAGGGTCAGCTTATATTAAACCAAGAAAAATTCCCTTTTGTATCTCTTACCTGAAAAAGAACCAACCATCTGTCTATTCCCTAAATTATAATTACCTTGTAGTACATTTAAGAAGTTGACTTGTTTGTGGAGAAGCTGCAGTGAAATTTGTTCTGCTTGTTTTAGAAGTAAGTTACCATAACTGCGAATTTGGTTGCCCTGTGTAAGGACTGGATCATGGACTTGATGCTGGCTGCACTGTGAGCTCTCCTTGACCATCTCCCAGTTGCATACTCGAGTTGTCTGAAATGCTCATAACATAGACATCCAATGGGATTTTGCCATTGACCTCAGCAGGGCCTGGAGGGCTTCCAGTCAGCACCATGTGTGAGATCTGATGGGGCTGAAGTGCAGCTGGGGAGGTAGTGGGCTGTTGGGTGTACAATAAAAGTGGAAGTGGGGAGGGATGAAGAAGGCTGGAAATAGAGTTTGGCGAAACCAGAAATTTCTAAGTTGACTTAAGCTGTTTTTAATGGTTTATTTGAATGTAAAAATCAGTATATGTTCTAACCTGACTTATATAACTATATTGCTAAATATCGTAGTTGTATTACCCTGGATTGTTTTAAATGACTTTAAAAAAAATGTTTGCTTGGCAGTGTTGCTAAATGGTGATGTTTTTGGCAGGAAAAGCACACAATGGGGGATAAGGAGAGAAATGGAAATGTTTATCAGTGGGGGAGAGGAAGAGGGAAAACAGCTAAGGGGGATTGAGTAGAGAAGAATGAATAGAAACGAGCAGACTCTGGAATCTCACTAGGAAGTTGGATCCATAAATCAAAGAGGACTTCTAAGAGCGAGAATGTGAGTGCTCTTTGAATGGGTACAAATTACCCCACTTCTGCTTCTCACTTCTTTTTCCACATGGTTCTTGCTTTTAGAAATGTTTGCTAAAATTCAGTCTCATCACAGAATGGTTTGGGTTGGAGGGGTCCTTTAAAAAAGCAGTAGCTCCTAGGAGGGCTCTGCTGTTCCTGCTCTCTTTTTTCTTCCCCAGCTTGTCCTGGAGAGCCCCTGGGATCCCACTCCTGTGAGTGTCAGAGTGGGAACGGACCATTAAGAAACTACGTGAACTACAGATGATGTTTTTTGGGTTTGCCATATTCAAGAATTGAAGGAATAGGAGTAAACTGTGAGGCACAACAGGATGCTAGACCAGGCTGAGCAGGGGGTTGTATGGAGGCTCCTGAGTTCAGTGCTAGTTACACCTGCCAATCTTCTTCCCTCTGTGTCACCCCTGGAAATTGTTAGATATCTGTTTTGTGTTTACAAGAGAAAAAGAAAAAAGATATTTTTTTCATTGAAAGGAATGCACTGGAAAGACTGAAAGAAAAAACCAATATCCAGTTGGGGAGGGTGTATGAAAGGAAGAAAATGAAAAGCAGCAAAAAAGGGATTTTTTTTCCTTTCTTTTCAATATTAAGCATATGTATTATTGCCAGGCATTGTCATCCTCAGAGTCAGCAACCCTGTACATTTTGAAAGAGCGTCTAAGAGGTGACAGCTGAATGCTGTTACTGTTGGGCATGTGACAATGTTAACTGGGCATGTGTTTTTAAACATTTATAATTCCTTCCTGTTTTGCATAGCTGGTTTGGAAAGAGGATGTTCACAAGGCCATTTATAGAGCTGCAAAAGTTTCTTTTTTCCAAGAAGAAAAATTGAACCTCCACTTTTTCTTCCAAGGAAATACATTTTTTTTTTCCCCCAAACTTCAGAACGGCAGGATGATGTTAATTTTTCAAAATATTTTCCCTGCTCTCCTGGTTACATTACAAATGACCTATTGGTGTCTGTCTAATCTATTTTGTTTGTTCTGCCGACAGTGAAAAAGTTCTGCAAGGCACATTTTGCACTTCAAGAGATAAAAATACTGATGCCAAATTTTTGGCAGTTCACTGTATGTGACCAGGCAGCTACAAAACATTTTTAGTAGGGTTTGCCCTTTGATTTTCATGGTTCCACAGAAATCCAGTTTAACCACAGATCAGTGTAGGGAACAGAACATAACGATCTTCTTCTCTGTGTAAACCAGTAAGGTTGTACTGTAATCTGCAGAAAAATCTGGTTTCAGTGTTGCTCTTCTGTTCTATTTTAATTAGATTTCTGTACCGTGGTTGGTAAGACTTTAAAAGGTGGGGTTTTTTTTAAGATAGAAAAAAGCATGGTCCTTCTGTCTGGAGTCTCACCTTTGTGCAGTTTTTGTTAGGTCTGTAAAATGATTAGTTTTTCTACTTATTGTGGTCACATCTTTCACTCCTTTTTTAGTATTTGTTTGCATTTAGTTCTTGGTGGGGAGAATGTTTGCATTTGCAAGTGTTTCAAGTCAAGTGTGCCTGTTTTGATGTTGGAACTACAACAAAAAGTTTTATGGTTATTGATAGATTAAAGTGAAAGTTGCATGTTTAGTGTTGCCTATTTGAGACTGTTATAAGAGTCCTGTGATTCAGGCTATGCAGATCTTTTCTGTTTGTGGTCATTTGTATCTTTTCTTGGCAGCTTTCAATCCTGTCTTTCCCTATGTATGCTTTGAGAAAGGGTGGGTGATCCAGCCGTAGCATCTCTAGCCCAGGAGCTGCAGACCTTTGCTTCAGTTTCTCTCCTTAATGTATTTACAGTAGGACCTTGGGCATGTTGCTTATCTTTTCCCCGTGTCTCAATTTTTAACCTGAAACAAGAAAGAACACAGACTGCGAGATGAGAAACAGACACTGCAATGCTTGGATGATTGGAGATGTGCAAATACTCAGACTGGTTGTGCCGAAGAATTTCTGGAAGGTCAGTTTGTGGTAAAGGAGGCTTTTTAAAAAACTGACTTTTAGTCAAAAAGTCTTGAAAATTGCAGAGAAGAATAATAGTTGAAGAAAACTGCAGAGCTATTGCTGCAGCTAATGACTGTGGCAATTGCACTCTGCCTTTTTTTCCCTGCAGCTTACAGAGATCTTTATGTTGCTGCTTCTACTTTTGCAAAACCTTTGCATGGTTCCTTGCACCTTGCAGAAGAGTGGCTTAACTTGGGGTTGATCAGTCAGAGTCGTGACAGAAACAACCTTTAAATAACATTTAAACGTGGCAGTTGTTTACTTCAGTAGATAAAACATATTCTCGTTTGTTTGAAGTGTCTATGAACAACTAAATATTGAAGACTGCAGAATAGTTGAGAGCTATAGAAGAAGAGGGAAGTAAAATCTTCCTGGGATGTGAGCCTGAAAGGAGCTTAATTAAAAAGCTGTGGAAAAAAATGGAAGAAGCAGCATCAGGCACTAAAACAAGCTTGTTCTTATTTCTTCGAGTTTCCTTCACTCTTGATTTTCTGAGACATTATAATTCAAGTTAACCTCAAAAGGAAGACAGAAAGAAAAATGAACAAGTTACAAACATGTGCTGTCTGGCTTCCCAGAACTTGTCCTCCTCCTCTGCCTAAAATCCAAAACAAATTTGTTCAAAAAACAGTCCTTCAAAAAGAGTCTCTTTTTTTCCCGGTGCTTGAATAAGCTCTTTTGCCTGTCTTCTGCCCCGTCTCATTTCACGCTAACATAAATAAACAATCTGGCATATATATAATGTCAAGCTACTCTTTAAATCCAGAAGTACATTGTGAAGAAAACAGTCATAGTTTTGAAACTGTACACATGAACACATTTCTCAGCTTATTTCCTCCTTGAAAGGCAGTCCTTCCCTTGAATCTTCCCTGTAACATGGAAAATAGGATTTTTAATGAGATGGGTCTTTGGTGAACTTTTTGGCAGTGCAGGCTGCCAGCGTAAGCACAGACTCAATAACCAAGTCATTGGCGAAGCTTCAGTAGGAGTGAGGTCCAAGTCAAACTTGGGTTTGCTTTCATGTGAGGCCATGTGCGCTCTCTGTGTTGCTGGGGCTCACACAGGCCTCCGTGGAGCTGAAACCAGGAAGAGATTTTTATTGACTCTAGTCCTTAGTTCCCAAGCTTTTGCAAATAAACTCAAAGGATCTTTTCATCAGGGCATGGGACAAAAAATGACGAGCTTTCCATTCACATTTGTATTGCATATCCCAGCTAGTCTTTTGATGTGAATAGATACTGGGCAAGGATAGCATTTAGGCAAATTATCTCTTTATGTACTTTGTAAGTGCTTAGTTGTTGTTTCAAGAGTCAGGGCATTCCGACCGCTGTCACGTGAAAGTAGTATTAATGAGCTTGTTATCCTAAACCACATCAGGTGAATGGTGCGGTAAAAAAAGGAAAAAAATAAATCTGCAACCAGTCATGAACCAGACATCAGAAAGGTCTGGTTTGGAGAAACACTGTAAAATCCTGACAGTGGCCATGGAATTGGATGACATGAAGGGTATGGGACAAAGCCTGAGATAATGCAGTGTGCATGCCCACTGGCTCTTCAAAGCTAAATTGAGTCAGGATTGGACAGATGTCATGTTTTCAGAATCACAGAATCATAGAATTGGTAAGGTTGGAAGGACCCACAATGTGTATCTTTTTGCCTCAATTTTGTAAAAACTCTGAGCCCTTCTTCACCCCAATCCTGTAGGTGTTCTCCAAGGATCTTGCAGTACTAATAAAGTTTATGCAAAGCTGTTACTTCTAAATTTTTAAAGGTACAGTTCTTCTTTATTTTATCAAAGAAACAAGATTTAAATATCAGCACTTACAAACAGTTGCTTTACAAAAGCGGTAACTATGGCTAACAGCTCTTTATAGGATAATGCATCATTCCTTGAATATCACAAACATGATATTTTTAGCATGAAAGTGTTATTCTCATTATAGCTGTTATAACTGTAGTTGTCACTCTGGTTTCAAATAAAAGATTAAAAGAACAACCTTAAAAATAATTTCATAATTCACATTGCAATTAGAAATACAGATGCAGGGGAAGTAGTAAAGAGTTTGGTGCAAATTTAGATGGCATGGTCTCTCAGTCTGGGTGGTTTACAGCAGCACTGTGATTCTATGTGTTCTGTCGGGGGTCAGTAAAAGCATATATTCACGTAGAAGTAAATGCAGTGGAGCATAAAAACACTTGGACTGGCAGTCTAGCTTAAAGCAATCAAGAAAGCGGTGCATACAAATTGACTCTGCTTCTTCTGCAGCTTGGTGTGACTGCAGAGTGTTTTGTTAAACTTGGGTGTCTGTGTAGAAGATTGGTTTTGGAGATGGGTAGGGTGGCCTGCCACTCTCAGCAGAGTGTTTGTGAAGGCAGCAGCTTGTGCAGCACATGTGGGCATGTGTTCATGTCCAGTCTAGTGTCCAAGAAGCTACACAAATAAATCAATGAAAAGTTGACCCACATTTATAGCACAGTAATGTTATTTTGTATTTTTTATTAATATTTCTGGTATCTGTCTACATAGCATCTGTAATAGACACTTGTTCCAGAAGAGGGGTTTCGAGTGAGGATGGGTTTTGTCATCAGCTGTTTGAATGGATGAGAGGAGAACACCTACACGAGGGGAGGTGTGAGCAGGAGGCTTGGGGGCTTGAGGGGGTCAGGGCCATTTAATCTCATATCAGAATGTGCCTAGGTTTGATACGTGAATTCACCCAGAACTACGCTTTTCTGGGAGAGCAAAAGTTGCTGCTTTAAACTGGTAGTGGGTGGTAGAGGCTCTGCAATGCTGAATGCTAATGATCTTTCACCCTGTAGAAACCTGTGGCTTCATTGGGGTTAAGATGGTGGAAAGCAGGTATGTTTGCAATGGAAAGTGTGCAGTGCAAGGAACTCCCTGTTCCTCCTTCTCCAGCCCTGCTCCCTGCCCTTCCCAGCCCCATATCCCTGCAGGTGACATGGGACAGGGAGCCTGCAGCAGGGTGCTAGGGAGAGAGGTGGAATCCACAAAATATTATCGTATGTTGGGCAGTGATGATAGGCAGTGACTGCCTGCCTGACATTTTGGGATCCACTGCTGAACAGTTTAGATCCCAAACTGTTGTGTTACCTGTCAGAGGCTTCAACAGATCTCTGTTCAAAAAATAAGGAAATGAAATGGGCCAGTTCCCTAAACTGAATGCATGAATCACCCATCAGAAATTTAACGATAAGGAAGATCATAAAAACAACTGGTAGAGGTCATCTGCCAAGACCTTAATGATTTGGGCTTGGTTCTGTGTTTTTCAATGACCAGTTCATCAATGAGTTGGGAAAAGGAGAGGAGGAGAATCATGATGTGATGAAGTTTTTCTGACTGTTCCAGTATAAACTTTCATAACAAGGACCCAGGTCTTTGGTAGAGAAGTGATAAAAATAATATACATGACAAGACATCCTACGAGACCTGTATGGCTGTTGCTGACAGCAGTCTGCACAGCCATATCTCATTGTTGTGTGCAGATGGAAAGAGCATTAGAGTTGGAGAGTGCTTGGTGTGTGGGATCTGATTGGTAGCATTTTGCATTTGGTTGCCTTTAATTCACATTTGCTGAGTTTTCAGCATGATTGTTAAGTCTAATGTAGGGTAATGCAAATATTTTGTCCAGCTACCTTGACTGATCCTCTCTGTGGGAAGATGTGCTCTAATTAATAAAAACAATGGAGTTAAGAAGGTAGGAAAGCCACGTGTGCTTGTGGGTCACAGAGAGTGGTGGAGAAGGTCACCTAGTCCTTTCTACACCGTCTTTCCCTGTCAGATACTTCTCTGCTGCTTTGGGAAATGGTTGTTCGCTCTGCTGTCCTGAGGCAGAACCAAGCTGGGGGGAATCAATTTCAAATGTAATGTCAGGGGACACTCTGCCCAGAACAAAATGGGTAGGTCATTTTTGGCAAAGCTGTTGTTTGGGTAGCTCTCATCTCACCTGTGTCCAACAGTGACCCTCTCGAGCCCTGTTTCTGGCATTGGTAGCCCTGCTTTCCATCCCATGTACACCACTTCTCCATCTGGGGAGGGGCACTGGATCTAGACAGGTTGTCTCCTTCTGGTCTCCCTGAGAGAGCAATCTGCCAGCGCATGGTTTAGCAGTGTCTGGGGAGAAGAGAGCCCAGCTGCTAGGCACCGTGGTGCTGTCCTCTGAGTGCACTGGGAAGGTGACAGTGCTGTTCTGTGGAGACTGCAGATGCTGGTGACATTCCTTTGCTTCCTTCTGTCTTGCCATGAGCTGCGGCAATGGTCAGACAATAGACAATAGACCGAAGTATCTCTGAATACAGATGTGTTTTGGCAAGCATTGGGTGAAAGAATTTAAGGCATTACATTATTTATCAAAAGCATTAGCCTTAGGTAACGCACACAAAACCCCATTTGTTTTTTATCTTCACATCTATACCTTGGTATACATAATTGAAAACATTTTTTTCAGTAGAAAGTAAGGTTAATATTTTCCAGCTAGAAAGCACCTTTTATCTCATAAATTGCCAGATCTCTGTGCCAACGGCATGCAAACGCCACCACTTTGGAAACAAAGAGTGGCAGGTGAAAAGTGGGTTGGATCATACCACAAAGTGCAAGAGTGGGGAAGAAAAATATTTTTAGCCAAAGACTGTGAGGCAAAGCCCGTCTTTGTGGCAGAAAGCAGTGTGAGGTCTTTCATGGCTGCATAAAGGAGTTTTACAAACTAGAAAAAAAAATCTTTCCCAAGGCCTGAACAGAACAAATAACACGAATGATCTTCAATTAACCCTTAAAGAAATAGAGGCTAAGGTTGGTAATTTATCTGCGCTTTTGAACAGCAATTGACAAATTCCTGTGCAATATCCTACTCAGGGGAGATTGCAGTAAGTGGGTGAAAAGCCGAAGAACTTGGCTGAGAAACAGAGGATGAATGACTAGGGTAAATGATCAGGTTTTCATCACACCAAAAATTTAGTATCTGGATTCTTCAAGTGCTATGTAGTAGGGCTGCTGTTGAAAAATTATTTAACAATCCGTAATTATTTGTTTGTATTAGAAGGTTCTAAATGAATGCAGCTAGTTTAAGAGAGGGAATGGGCAATAACTGAGCAGTCAGTGAAAACATGCAGTGTACAGAGATTGTTCAGGAAAGTAAATGTCTTGGCATGTAAAATATTTTAATGCCATTAAATACATCAGCTGCATTTCTGCATTGTGAGAGTTCTGTTCTGTTCTGTTTCGTTATCACTCCCTGGACTAAACACAAGCCCAGGAAGACCAATGGGAGTACATGTATTTTAGTAGAATACATACGTGAAAAAAGCCAAAATTGGTCAATTTAGAGAAAAAATGCACAAATGGAGGTATCACAGAAGGAAACATAATTTGCCATTTCTCATAATGTAGAACAAATGAATAATTGCTAAAATTGAAAGGTGAGAAATATTGAAGCCAGTGTAAAACATGTAGCTCTCTCTGAATGTAAACTGCTGTTTGCCCATGGAGCACTGCCTTTTTTACACATCTGAAATTAAGACTTCTATTCCAGTTGGTGTTAAATACATTCGATGAGCAAGAGAGCACACTTGGGTAGGGAGAATTGCTGCATAGAGGGGAAATCTTTTGTGTTGGGGCAGTCGGGAAGACATTTCCTAAGCGAACAAGTTATTCAACAAATATGCACCGCCTTTTCCTTTCTGTTCAAACTACAGCTACAGTGGGAGGCAAGCGAGTGTACTGGGTAGTGTGCAGGTGGGAAGGTGTACGTCAGCACCTGCATTCCTGTATGCCCAGGGGATTTATCAGTGCAATTTGAACCTGACATTCCAGGGAGTGGAGATATTTTGAAGTGGATGCTCCAAGCATGGATTTATATCCTCTCTTTATTTTCAGTTATCCATTGTCTGTTGTAATTCCCTGGGGCTGTTAATTATATATAAAAATCAAACAAAGTCTATGGGAGTGTCTAATATTTAAAGTGAAAGTCTAAGGCTTCCAGTGTCTGGGGCAAATTATTCTTTTCAGGCCTAACAAAGCTGGCAGAACATCAGTTAAGGGAAGAGCAGAACAATGATGTGTTTCAGCTGTGTTTTATGTAATTTGTGCACTTTATGAAGTGCTTGTATAATAATTATTTTATCCCTGAAAACTTGATAGGTATTTTTCTAATGGGTTTTGAATTAAATTTGCATTTGAATTGCATTATTTTCTTTCAACAAATACGTTGTTATCTCTGACTGAAATGTGGATTGGGGAATCACTTGAAACATAATACAGAAGTAGTGCTTCAGACCTCAGCAGCCTGAAAAATAATTGAAGTGAAGTAAGGAATGTTAACAAGCTCAAATGTCATCATCTTCCAAAAACTGACATTTAAGCTGATCCGCATTCCCTCTCCTCCTTTATGTGGAATACAAAACCACATACATTGTGGTGTAACTAAAAGCAATGTTTGGTGGAGTTGGTTAAGAAACAGTGGACAAGTTATTTTTGTATTAGCTCTTGTATAGACACATTTGAGCCTGTTAAAAAAGAAAAGTAGTTTGTGTAGTGTAAAGATGTTGGGGGAAGGGATAATGAGTTCCTACTGAATGCTAATTGCCTACGAGTTGTTCGGGGAGACTGTATAAGAATGGTGGATTTGTTGTAAATTAGTCACTAGCTGTATTGTGCATTGCTGTGAGGTTAGACCAGAGCTGTAAAGGTGCCAGCTCTACAAACTCCTTATGATTCACTGTCTAACTTGGTGACTGTGTGAAGGAGAAAATACTATTCAGACTAAATATTATTGGAAAGAGAGCTCTTCTAATGACAGTGTAATCTTTCTTTCTAACACTTCAGCTTTAAGCTCATTTGGGCTAGAAAGGTGGGAGCGACAGATTTTGAGTGGGTTATCACTGCTTTTCCAGCTGCAATTTCCCTAAGCCTGCCAAAGCTGTAAACGCTGAGGGGTGGGGGGGTATTGCTCTGCAGTAATACAAGGTCCAGCAGATAGATTAGTGTTCTTAGTTTATTGTTAATCTTTGGCTTCTTTAATTCTAGTTTTTGCCTGTCCTTAATTTGAGAGTCCTTGTAAACCCCAGTTTTAACATGAAAACAAAGCTTTGAAAACGCTTGCAATAGTTTGTTTACTTTTGGGACCTATTTTCTCATTCTTACTCCGCTCCTATTGTTTTCATTTGCATCAAAATGGAAAGGTGAGTTAATGATTCATTGGCACACAGTGACCTTTCAAATAGCTCTGGACCACGATGCAACAGCTCCACTAGAAGCTCTCATACTTTAACCTCCTTGCTTCTGCCTTATTATTTGCAGCCTGATCTGTCTACATGGCTGGACGCCTGAAGAGAGCAAGCATTTACAGCTTCTCCCTCCCCTGTGTTCAGTGGGCAATTTGATCCTTCGTTGTCTGTTCCTTTATTTTACATCACTCTTAGACTTGCTATTGAGAACAACGAAGTGTAACTTTGGGAATCTGCTCTCTGTTTATTTATCGCAAACATGGACTCAGACTCTGATTCACCTTTTAATTACTCTTGGCCTTCCTTACCTAAAATGAGGATACGAAGAAGGGCATCCAAACCAGGTAGAAAAAACTGTCTTCTGTTAAATGACTCTTGCTTAATAGCTCTGCCTCCTTTTCATTGTCTGGTTGTGTGCAGGTGACTATAAGCAGCTCACATGAGGTAGATTTTCTTTCTTTCAAAAGACTACCTCACTTTTGGTTATGCTTTTATAAATAACAGTGTTGGAATTTGTTAAGTACAAAGAAAGTGTTTTCTCCAAATTATGTACTGTTCTTTAAAACTGTTTGCATTTCTTTACTCTCTTAGGGCTTTTTGTCCTTCTGGTTGCATGTATTACATCTCACTGAGGAGCTCTGACACCCTGTGAGCTGTATGGCACGGCAGTGGCTGCAGAAAGCTCTTCTGGTTACAGTTGTTTTCATTTAGGGAGAATTGGGTAATTCAAATATGCCTCAACAGCTAACAGGATTTTTTAAAAAAATTGTGTAAAAAAAAAAATCTTACCAGAATGAAAAGGGAAAGGTCTGATTTTCTGTAAAAGAAATAGAAAGGGTTGGTTGCTTGTCTTTGGTGGAAGGTTTAGTTACTGTCTTTGCACAGTTAGACGTTGTCCTTCTTTGTGGAGAAACCTTTGGGAGGTAAGCATTATAAATGTTAATTATTAGTATGATGAAGGGGGTTTTGAAGAGATTGAAAGGCAATGACCAGCAAGTTGATATTAAGAAGAATTATCATTGAAAGCTTTAACGAGGAAAGATATTTTTTTACTACATTTAAAAGCAAAGAAATTAAGAGAAAGAATGGCAAAAAATGTAATTTGTGCTTCCTTCCATAAAATTGCTTTTTTGTGTTTCAGAAAGGGGAAAAAACAAGTAAGAGAAGTATGATCCATCAGTGTCATTAAAGTCAATGAGCCAGGAGAATCATGTTTACACAGACTGAGACTTCGACCTAGTTTTAGGGTGAAAAATGTGTACAGAATGCACATTATAATAAGCAGAACACTTTCTGAACATTTTCATTCCATAAAATTGCTTTTTTGTGTTTCAGAAAGGGGAAAAAACAAGTAAGAGAAGTATGATCCATCAGTGTCATTAAAGTCAATGAGCCAGGAGAATCATGTTTACACAGACTGAGACTTCGACCTAGTTTTAGGGTGAAAAATGTGTACAGAATGCACATTATAATAAGCAGAACACTTTCTGAACATTTTCATTCCATAAAATTGCTTTTTTGTGTTTCAGAAAGGGGAAAAAACAAGTAAGAGAAGTATGATCCATCAGTGTCATTAAAGTCAATGAGCCAGGAGAATCATGTTTACACAGACTGAGACTTCGACCTAGTTTTAGGGTGAAAAATGTGTACAGAATGCACATTATAATAAGCAGAACACTTTCTGAACATTTTCATTTTATTCATGGGGAAATCCAGTATTTCCCAAGTGCATAGGAGTTTCTGCAATGTGTATGGATGCACATATAATCTGCAAAGAAGATGAAATGGGTTGCAACTTTCATGGTGTGTGTTTTTTCCGTCTCTCCTTTCTATCTGTAAATGCTGTAGCTGTGCACCCATTCTCCATGGCACTGCTGTTATTTTTTATTTATTTTATTTTTCAATAA
This sequence comes from Aegotheles bennettii, assembly GCA_013398125.1. Taxonomy (NCBI): domain Eukaryota; kingdom Metazoa; phylum Chordata; class Aves; order Caprimulgiformes; family Aegothelidae; genus Aegotheles; species Aegotheles bennettii. The sequence goes on from VZRW01014182.1 coordinate 19,606, forward strand.
TTCACCTGTTGTAAAGCACTGTATACGCATCTGGTATTTGTATGTTACAGCACTGCATTTTGTTTCCCATCCCTGTTGATAGTATACCAACATGTGGCTTTTATGCACAACTGACCATGTATATGGAGTTGTTAGAGCCAGAAGATGCTCCTGGGTGTGTGTGCGTATTTTAGTGGTAAAGTCCAAGGATTCTCTTGTGCTTGGGGAATTGGAATCCTGGCTGTCCACATGGTGGGAGAAGTGCCTCTGCAAAGAGACAGCAGGCTCACGATATAAGCTCGTGATCTATGTTTTTTTCTGCTAGTATCTGAACATCTGAATATTCCGACACACAGGTGTGGGGCATGTATCTTGCAGCTGCATTTCCCTCCTGCAGGAGTTCAGGTCTCAGTGAACAAGAGACCTGTGGTGCCTGGCGGGAAGCAGTGCAGGATGGGAAACAAAATGCAATACTATAACATGCAAATACCAGATCTGTATACAGCATGGTATACAGTCATCATGTTGTGCCTGCAGTGGGTGCTTCTGCTGATCCAGGCAATGAAATGTTAGCCTCCTCCCTTTCCCTCTGAACCAGCAGGCTGTTGGTTTCCTGGTCTGGGCTGCTCCCCCTGTGAGGCAGAGAAGCTGTGCAGATGTCTGGTGGGAGAGTCCAAAGTGGAAAGTCTCACACACCGCTTCGCACCATACGCATCACTGTTTTCAGATTTTAAGTTCCCTGTGTGCCCTAAGGTCAGCTTTTGTCCCTGTTTGGGGATCTCTCTGGTTGGGTGGTAGAGCCCCTGCCCTCCCCCTGAACTCCGGGGGGCCAGGCAGGAGCCAAGTGCAGGCTGCACACCTTCAGGGCCCTGCATTGCAGACTCCCTCCCTCCTGCTGAGGCTGCATGTGCATGGCATAATTAAGGGTTAATTAGGCTCAACAGAGCACATGACTGGGTATTAGGAGGGGCTCTAAGTTTTGTTCCTTGCAGCAATACTTGTAATGGTATTTATTTTGTTATTTAATGTGAAATAGCCATATGTCAGGTCTCTTCTTCCCTCCCCTTGCACTATATAGTCCTACCTGTTTCAAGGCCTCTCAGAGCCTTTTCGGAGACTTCAAAAACCTTCAAGGGTGCTGGGAATGTATGTCTCTGACAAGTGTGTCCCACTGTACTGAGAGGTGGGAGTTATGTGCTGAATCCACTAGGGCAGAGGTGGGAACAGAAACCAAGCATCTAGTATCTTGGAAAGTACTTTATTGTGCTGTTACATAAAGTGAGACACCAACTTATTTCTTTTTGTATATTCATTTGTATAGTAGGTAAGGTGACTGCTTCGGGGAGAGAGGTCAGGTCTGTGAATCCCATGCTGGAAAGGGATGCTTTCTTGCATCCCATGCTTGGGTGATAAAGATCAAAGTCAATGACTGACAGATGCCTTTATCCTCAGTGTTTTTTGGTGGCTACTTTAGGACCACATCTTGAACATCGTTGTATGACTTCTACCATCCAGATGCCTGATCCTCTCCATGCAGAAATGCAGTGCTTTGGTTTCCACTCCAGAGATTTAGGACAGTTTATTGTCTTTATGACAACAGCACTCCAAAGCCAACCTTGCTTTACCCTCCGTGTTATGCTGTTCTTGTGTACTTGCTTAATTTTGCTGCCATGAATATTTGCACTGGCTGAATGAAGCGCTCAGAGAGCTGTATTAGGAGTGCAGATCCCCCATTGAAACTGGTTGTATGGTCCACATCTCTAGATGTGTTTGCCCCTCACCAGGAATGTGCGGACTTCTTTCTCCAAATTCAGGTGACTGCTTCTGGATTAGAGTAGCATTTCTGCAGTCCTGCATGACCCGTGCACTTAGCTGTCTGCATTTGTTGCTGACTTCATGGCTCTGCTACTTCCAGTTATACATTAACCCCTGCTCAGATTGGTGGGGGTAGATATGATGAGCTGTCTGAAAACTATTCATAGTATCTAGAGAAGGGAATTTGTAATTTCTTTCCTGGCTTTTGACTTGGTCATGTTGGTGTATTTCACTTCTCTGTGTGCACTCTCATAGAACAATTTAAGTTTTTATTTTTGTGGAAAAACAGTCAGTTATGTTCCATTTTATGACACAGGTTGTTCAATGCTATACATTTTCTTATGCCAGCATAAAGCATGTTTTGAGTTACTGCTATGATGATCATGTGTTTTTTAAAGTTAAAGTATTTTTATAAGCTTTTGTGCCTGGTAAATTTTGCAGCCTTTGCTGTCTAACTTTGATGACAACATTACAGAAGATGAGAGAACATGTGCCTACTTATTCATTGGTCAAGGTCTTTTATTTTATCCATGTTTAGAGATTATGCTTTCCAGCACTGTGGCTTTTGTTCACCTACATCTAAATAACACATACATCTTTCTCGACTGTTTATCAGGCAGATGGCAGAGAGCCACAGGCTCTGCTAAGGAAGACACGCCTATATTCTGTTCTTTTTCTGTGGTCATAGCACAGTATATAACCAGAGAGCGTTCTGCTCTGGCAGGAGAGTCAGCTTGGTGCTTGCTGGGTGCTTTCAGTACCAGAGCTAATTCTGCTGTGTCATATTCAGGTTGTTTCTACCTTAGTAAGCATCTTGAAGTCCATTATTGACACCTCTCAGAGTTAAAACTCTTTGGGACACCTTGACTCTCACAGGAAGTGCCAGTTTGCCCTATCTTATCTGTGTTTCCATTAACGGTGCTGAAGTTTTGCATCTGTAATGAGAATAAGCATTTTGAATGGGTAGGGGAGATTTGTGAAACATTTTGTTTGAAATTGGATTTTGTTGATACTTCCTTGCTGCATATTACTGCTGGTACCCAGCAGTAGCTGTTACAGCAAGCTGTTACTTGCTGCTGTGTTAACCTGGAGGAAGGTCTGCTGATGGTCCCCGTATAACTGAAATGACTTGTAGCCAGCAAGACAAAGTGGAGGCAATTAGTGAGGCTGTAGGAATGCAGTGTGTGATGTGGACGTTTGCAATGGTTTTGTCACTTTTTAAACTATGCGGGCCTGTCCAGTGGAAATAAGTTACTAGCACAGTCAATGTGTAATTAATAATGCTCTCCCCTGCATTCAGCAAAGTCTTTACATACTTCTCTTGTTAGAAAGTTAGTTTGGTGTAGTCATGCCTTCACGCATGTTTGAATTGGGGGGGTGGAGTGGGAGCAAGGAGGTACAGTAGGGTCATATTGCAACATGAAGCTCAAAATACCTGTTGCCTTTTGTCTGTTTATTTAAAACCCCAACAAATACTTATTCAGACATCTCACCTTTAACAACAGATTGACTGGAGCATTGCCAGAAAACATATGGCATTCAGTAGTGATAATCAATAAAGATTTACCAATGGAATGTACAGCAGATAACAATTTCTGACGTATCTTGTATTTGCAGCAGCTTTCTTTAGAACTTTTTACTTAGGTGGTTACTCTGCAGATTTTAAAAATAATGTAAAATGTGGTATTAGAAGTCACTATATAAATAAAAATGTGAAGTAACAGAGGGATTCTGTTGTTTCTGTCTCTGGATGTGTAATTCATAGAGCAGTCCATTAACTGACTGTAGAGACCTCAGCATTGGAACTGTTGCTGAAGTCAAGAAACGGTCTCCATAGACTCATGTTTACGCTGTGATTTGGGAATCCCTAACGCCTGGGCTTGTTTCCAAGGGTAGGCCTTGAACCTTTGAGGCCTAGCACTGCAGCTGAATACTGCCCTTGCCCATTGTACCCAGTGGGTTTATGTGTGAGAGGGAGTGTGTGCTAGGGAAGCTAATAAGCATACAAGAAGCTTATTCTTGTAAAGAGAGAGACTGACATTTTTTCTCTTCCTGACTGTTGGTTTAAGACCAGCCCTTGGAAAGCTTTACTTGCCACAAGAAAGTACTGCCAGTTTTGCCAAATCACATTTCCATATGATTTTAGCTACCAAAGTCTGATGAACTGCTGTGGAAAACAATGCTTTTATACTATTTATAGGCAAAGGCTTTGGGATTTTGGCAGATATAAGGAAATGGTTTGTAGCTTTAGCAATTCTCTAGATGGCAGTCACTAAAATAATGTTAAAATTCTTGTGGGAGGGAGAAGCTAAATGAGAAGCGTAAGGATGTTTAAATGGTATGAGATCCTGCAAGGCCTGCCAGGACTAGAAACCAAATAATTCATTCTGTGCCATTTCTAAATGGGAATTTCCATTTTTCTTTTAAGTACAGAGCTTACTGTTCTTGGGCTTTATGAGATAGCATCTTAAATAAAAGCTGTGGTGTAGCATTGCAGTTTTGGCAGTGGTCTGGGGATTTTTTTTCTTTTTCAAAGGAACAAATGTCCAGGACCTTGACAAGTATAGTTTTTAATCCTATGCCATTTCTTCATTATGACTTTTCTTGCAATCTGATGGCCACAGGCATCTTGGATGGGGCTTTGAACAACCGGATCTAGTTAAAGGTTGGACTAGATGATCTTTAAAGTTCCCTTCCAACCCAAACCATGCTATATGATTCTGTGATCTTCTAAAAGCAGTTACGTTGCTTTAGGAATATAGCCTGGGAAAAGTCTTTAGTGGTATCTTTTCCTTTCTGCCTTTACAGAAAATAAGTTTCTGATGCAGACTCAGAAGGATTTTTTGCATGATTTTCAATAACAGGCAAACTGGAATTAAGTTTATTGAGAGTTTTGATTTCAAATATTTTGCTAGGTCTAATACTTTTCTGTATCACATCATTGTTGTGCTAGTCTATCTCAGTTTACTCCCAATGGCAATGCCTGAGTTACAACATCTTAAAATAAGGAAAATTACATTACAACTGTGTTTTGGGGTTTTTTAGCGTGTTTTCATACAGTCTAGAACAAGACTGGTTTCCACTTTGTCAAATTTTGCTCTTTTTAAAATCAGAAGATAGTATGAGGCTGTGACTACCAGCTCAAATGCTGTATTGGTACATGCTCTCCGTAGTTACAAGCAGCTTTAAGAGAAATGGGCCTGCAGGACAGACTGACTGTTTCTGTAGCACCTGGTTAATGCTTTCTGCTTCTCAAAGCCCTGAAATAGAGTCAGCCCATGCAGCTTTTTAAAATATTTGCAGTTATGAACACACTATTGAAAACTGAACTCTGAAATTCTGTGTTTCAGGTGAAACTGGTAATTTCTCATTTCAGTACTAAGAGCAGATCAGATGCAGTCTTCATCCCAAACATCTTGTTCATGGGTCAAATCTTGATTGATTGCCGTCACCTTGTAAAGGCACTATTAGTGGTATTTTATTTATATCCCTCTTACAATTTTATTGTTGTTTTCTGTTTTAAGAACAGTAATCTGCTTTATTGGTTTAAGATTAGTATTTATGTTCTACCCAGCAGGTAGAATGCTTTAGGAGAGTCATTATTTGACTGCAATTGAACAGTATTCTGTTCATATATCAGATGTTAGGTATTTATTATATAGGCCAGAAAAATGTGTATTTCATCCCAGCACATAAATCTTTTCCTATGTACTTCTCCAACCACAGATCTCTTACAGAGTTCTAAATTAGGTGTAAAATAGAAAGTTTTGATAACCAAGGTACAGGAACACTTATTTTTAAGTTTTATGAATGATTCGGTGGTACCTTTTAGAGTTCTGTCAACTGTAGGCTTTTTGGAACATATACCAAGTGTTAGGCAATTACAAAATGGGCAGATTTTTGAGTGGCCACACAAATATTACTCAAATTGTAATCCTAAAATTGGTGCTTGTTTTTTAACTTTTTCATTTTTACAATACTGTATATACATGAGTAGAAAATGGTTTGAGATTTAATGGTATATTTTCCACAATTTCTTTTTTTTCAGAGCAGAGACACTCTACCCTCGATATTCTCAGGAAATTTAAGGCTCCACCTACTTTATTTGCTGCAACCAGACTGTCTGCCATGCTGAGTGGAACTGATGAAGTATATGCAAACTGCATGGTAGTAGACCAAGTAAGCTTATGTTTCAACTTTTTGGCAAATTTTTGTTGTCTTCTGTTAAAGTAACTTCTTTGTGTGATAGTAGGATCATTGGGATCTGTCAGCAGTCATGTGCAGCCAATTAGTAAATCTCTAAAATAAAAATGGTAATACCTTATTCTTCTCAGCTGTTTTTTGTAACCCATTTATGAAGTCCCTTTTAACAGATTCAGTTGCTAATAGGAATTATTTTCCGCAGCCTGTAGTGAGAACTCTTAGACAGCTCTTACAGTCTTCTCTGTGTGTTTGTGAGCTAAGTGGTATTTGCTTCTTTATAAGAAATATTAACACAATCTAACTTGCTCATGTGCATGTCAGATTTTCTGAATTCTATGTACATTCACAAAAGAGGTGAATTTGCTGGTGCTAGCTAATTTCAAAAGTTAATTATAAACTCATGACTAAGCTCACAGGCTTAACAAAAATTGCTGAAAAGGTGAAGTCCTAGAACTGGCATGGAGCATGTGGATACCAAAGATCCTTGGTATTCGTGCTTCTGATTTATTTGTCAGCAGCGCTGGAGGTGAGCCAGAGTGTCCAGACCAAATTATATTTTCCATCACCATGTTGCACCTGAAATCCATCTCCCACGCTCACACTCAGATATTGTAACTTGGGTAGGGGGTACTAGTCCAACTCTTGTGTATAGCAGTTGTATGCATTTAAACAGCCACCAAATTACGGTGGCATGTACCTATGTTTCAGTGATGGTTGAAGGCATGTATTTATTTGTAAGCTGCTGTGGGCTTCCCCTGGGGTGAAAGTTGGAGTATAGGAGTAACAAATGATCAGATCATAACGTTAGAAGTTTGGAAGTGTGATTTTTTGTTTGTTTGTTTGGTTTTTGTTTTTCTTTCTTTCATTTTATTTTTTTTTCATTCCCTGGAACACTTCCGCCACTGCATTTGCTGCAGATCCAGTTGGTTGTGACAGCAGATGGAAGTTTCAGTCAGAGGCCAGTGTGTTCAAAATGTGCCTAACGTTAATGAGAGATGCATGGAATAATGACCTAGAAGTGAGCAGCTGGCAGGGGACTACATATGCAGTCTGTGAACCCTTAATTTTGACAATATTCAAGTCGAAAGGACAGAGCTGTAGAAGTGCTGTAGAAGTGTAACATCTGTTGCAGATGTTACCTGAATATACTTCTGGGGGGTCCTTGTTAAAATGCTGGCTGGGGCCAAACTCCCTTAAGCTCCACACAGCTGGAGGGGGTCCATCTGATGCCAAGGGGAAATGCTGCCTAGGTGGGGATAACTTTGAAGGGAGGACCAGCTGCATAAGACCTGGGAGAAGCATTTTACCCTTGTGCATCTCATCTGCGCAATGCAACAGAAGTACTTCCAGACTTGCATGTGACATCTTTGAATGCAAATATGGGCTGCTATAAAAATGACAGGAGTTCTTTCTGTCTTGTACTAAGAGAAACATTATCATGATGGGGACAAAAACACATCTAAAGTGGGGCTGGAGGGGAGGATGTCAGCAATCTGAAAGACCAGGGCTTTGAAGACGCTTTCAATCCTTCTTTTCTTGCTTTTATACAGATGCTTTTTTGGAGGCTGACTGTTGCCATTGGCTGTGTGATGTTTCAGTATTATCCAGTGTCTAAATAAATGACAGTAGCATCTAATTAAAAGACTGACAATAAACTTTATTTTAATATCTTCTGCAGAGTCAACAGGAGAATTCAACTTCAGTTGCACAAAGAATTACTTGTTACCAGGGTCTAAATCCTAATCGCTGCACATGAGAAAACATAATTCCCAACTCCATTCCTGTCTTTGTGCAAGAAGAGGGGTGCTTCATGCCTGTAATTGCTTAGTGGCAAAAAATAGATTCCTTTCCCTTTCTCACCTGGAGAACCTCTGTTCCAGATCATATATTTTTATCTCAAAGCTTAGGAAATTGGTGCTGGAAAATTAAAAGTGCATGATATGTAGGCTGATTTTTCCAAATTAAATTGCAGTGTTTGAATTCTTCTCCATATGTCTCACACACTAATGTATTATGCATAGTTTTTGCTCGACACAAGGATAGTTTTTAATAAAAGCTATAAATGTATGAATTGATACATTTAAGAAAATACATAAATATGAGTGAGAAATCCATTAGACTTGCAAATACCAATTAATTGCTACTCTAATTATGGAAAGAAGTAATGCAAGGTCTAGAATCTTTTAGCCATTTAACTTGCCTTCAGTTCATGTGGTATAAAAGTTGTAATTTTTAAATTATTTTTGTATATTTATTTTATATATAACTATATAAAAGTTATAGGGAAAAAAAAAGCAAAACATATAACCATAAATAAAATGACAAACTAATCTGATCCCTGTTCCCTGACAATATATGTTGTAATTGCCTCTTACCAGCATTCATTTTTTCTCTGCAGGCTGGAGATTTAAAGACCAACAATGTTCATGGAGACGGTGTCAGCAGTGAAACATGTCTGAATCCACCTGACTCAATTCTAATAGCTAAGAGCTCTTCATCGCCCTCCCTTGAGGAGAATGACGAATTTATGTATGTTTCAAATGAAGGAAATCGAAGACCAGTGAAAAATGGAGAAAATGCAGATTTAAGACATACTGTTTCACCTTCTGATCCATATGGAGCAGATTCATATCTTCCATTCAAGACCCATGGATTTATTAAGGATCGGGGCCAACTTTGTGCTGACATGAAAAGAAGAAGGTATGGAATTGACTTGATGACATGGCCAAAATAATGATTACTTACGATAACTTTTTATTTCAAAAGGTGAAGCAGAATCTGGAGTAATAAATATTATTACTGAGGTAAAATCACTGTTTTCAATAACTGGCATTTAAATTATCTTAATGATCTGTTTTCATAAAATAGTTATGAAGACATTTTTAACAAATTAAAGGTGTCTTCTAAGTAAATTAATTTTTAATGCAAATTCTCACTTTTATAAGTTTTTTTCTTGTATGTATTACTTAAAAAAAACCCCAAACCAACAAATAATCAGCTGTTCACTGTAAGAGTTTCCATTGTGGCATTTTTGTCAGAGATAAGAACTATTTTTCCAATAGTCCAGAATCGGTTGAAGTATATGGGAGTCTTTCCATTCTTTGCACTGGCTTGTAGAAGGACGAACTTATTCCTGGTTGCGTATTTTGTTTTACCTCAAAAGACATAGTACAGAGAAGAGCTCTCATTTCTGATAGGTTCAAACAGTTTGCTGCTCTTTTGTTGGTATACAAAGTTTGATGCCAGCAGAACCGTTTATCTGAGGACCCTCCTCAAGAGTGCTGTAGGTTATGCTGGGAACTAGTTGGCTTCAGGAATGTGGAGAGCTTTGAAGATTAAACTATATTTTTTGTTTTTAACAATTAGTAAGTTACCTCAATAAAAAGGCTTTATTGCTTCTCTGGATAGAAGAGACATTGAATCAGTTCCTTCTTGTACCGGAGGAAATTTGGATCTGTCTTCCATCTTTCAAGAGTGTTTGGACTAGTTGGAGGTACAGCATCATATTTAGGTAAAAACAGTAAGGAAGCAGTAGTGTCTGCCTGTGGTTAATTAATGTAGGCAATAACATTTGCTCTACCATAATTTTGAGTTTCTTATACAACTATAAAGTCCCACTAGGAGGGATCTTTTAACATAGATAAGACAACAAATGTCAAACTAAGAGTTGTTCTTTCTCGTACCTTTTATTTTTGCTAGCTGTGGGGATATAATGTAGATTATTACAAATAATCTTCTGCACCTCTGTCATAAATATTTTTTCTCCTATATATTTTTAGATATTCCCACCTCTTTAAGATCTTGAGGTTGCGTATCTATATATGGGCTTTAAGAGCTTATATGAATTTTCACAGAGATGTGGTTGATCTTAATATGTCAACTGTAAATTGTACACATAAAATAAGACTATCAGTATGTAATTCCAGCAGCACCTTCCTTGAAGTATCTGAGGTGATATGGCAAGTTACTTTAACAGATCTTTAAACCAGCTTCTTATGTAAGAAAAATTCCCCAGGTAAGTTATCCCCAGTAAGACGTGTATGCTTGTCCATTGACATAGACTTGTATCACTTTTCCAATTTTAATATGTGACAGTAACTGATAATGCAGTTAAATAACTAATTTCTGACATGTCACATGGACTATTACTAAGAAACATTGCGAAAGATGGTCTCCAGAAGTGTAATAAGGAAGTAGTTTTGGACAGTATCGATAGATTTGCCCTTCAACAAAGTGAATTGTAGTGGTGTGTGAAGGAGTTGTTTTGCTATTATTCCTGGTAGGAACTCTGACTATTTAGAAATAGTACATGTAATTTAAAGTTTTATGTTGTGAGGCTGGAATGTTATTGCAAGCAGTCAACCGTTCCTTCCAGTCACTCTGATGAGGAGACCATGAACTTGCTCTTGCAGCTAATAGGACCGTGGTACTGCTGAGAAACCTTACAGCACTCTCCTGCTCAGGAACCATCGCCAATCAGATAGTCTGTAGATGTTTGAATTTATTGATTTAGCCAGAGATTTTTCAGTCTGTTTATAGTACTATGTGTTTTTAAGTTTATATCTTTTGAAATTAATCCAATAAACTGCCTCAGACCCTCCTGCATCTCTGTTATTAATTTTGTCTTCCATCCTCCATCAAGTCACAGATGTAGAAAAAAAGATTTCTATGAATAGCCACATCATACCTTTAAAACACACACACACATACATAATGTCCATATATACCCATGTATCTTAATACTAAAATCTGAGCTAGTTGTCTCAGTTCTCCATCTCATTTAAAGGGAGATGCTGAGCATGGGTCTGAAAATCGTCTTCCACAGGTGACTGACTGGTGGGTGTCTGTGTGATCATGGGCGATGCGGATGTCTGTACTGCAGATCTGCAAGGTTGCGTCAGGCGAGTCCTGTACAGAGTGACTGAGTACCTTGACCTGAGAGGGGACTCAGAGTGTAACTTACCTGACACAGTCAAGTTGGTTTGGATTGTCATTGATCAGAGTATACAGCAGTATCTTTGTTTGTTGCGTTAAGGTTGAGATGGATTGTTACTAGAATTCAAGGGAAGTAAAGACTTCTTTGTCTGCTTCAGTTCAAGTCTTGATGACCTTGAGGTAGATGATGGAAATGGAGGTGTTTCAAACAGATCCCACATTCACTACCATCCTCTCGGCTCTTCAGAGGCAATGGCTTGTAGCAGAGATGGATTAGACTTACCTACCAGTCTTCAGCCCAAGGTATTTGATACTTTCTTGGTTTGCATTGGTTTTTTTTAAGTGTATTACTGAAAACGTGTGAGAAACATCTGACTCTGAAGGGTAAAATGAGTTCCCAGCTGACAGTGCTAATCCCCGTGGAGAGCAGCAGGCGCAGGGCTGTGGAGCTGGAGCTCCCCAGCTGTGGCTGGGCTCAGCAGCAGCCATGGGAAGGGTCCATCAGAGATTCACTTCAGCTTTGAAAAAAGCATCATTTATTAGAAAACATTTCAAAAGAAATATGTCAGGTTTAGTGAATCAGGATTTTCTAACCAAAATATATTTAGTGAGGAAATGTTTAACCAGCTGTAGTTATGTGAAAAGGTAAGAGTTTTGTAAAATATAAAACCAGCCTGTTGCCTGTTCTAAAACAATTGCTAGACTCAGGAAAATTCAGTTGGGTTTTGTGCATTGACCAGTGCAGATCTCTCCTCTTCATTATGTTTTTTTAGGGTATCCTGGCTACATTAATTTTCATTAGACCATGGTGCCATTTCTGAGATCTTCAGACACATACATAGAGTTATTTTTTGTATGTAGGGATTCTTTATGTTTTTATTAGACAGACTTCTTGCTACTGTCTGGCTTTGGTATCTGACGTTCAGCAAATGATTACATGAAAGGAGAAAGAGAGTCCAGCACAAACTGAATTCTGTTAGGGCTGCTTTTAAAAACAATAAGATAAGCAGTTTAGGAGTAGACTGTGTTGAAATCTAAATGCTGTCTCAAAAATCAGGGGATTTACTTTCAGCCTTATCATTAACATATTTGGGGGTTGGAAAATCTTTTCACGCANACTAAAAAAAAAAAGCAGAGAGGAAAGAAAAAGAAACTAACTCCTATCTTTGGAAACTCTGACATCAGTAATTACCAAGGCAGGGCATTAGTCTCTATGAAATGTTCTTGGGATATTAAAGTAGTAAGATTGATGGCTGCCTTGGTAAAAGAAGATAGCTTGGTTGTTGGACATAATGGCCAACAACACTGTTTGGATGGCACTTGCCAGCAAACAGAAGAATGTAAGCTTTCTCTTAATCTAACTTGGACCCACAAGTTACTTCCTGTAATAAAAAAAAATATCATGGTGGAAGTATGACAGACTTCCTAAGAATTTGAATCAAGTCATCAAAAAGTGTACTTCAACTTAAAGCTTTAATGAAGCCAAGAAAACGTATGTGTGCGGTCAGCTGTCTTTCAGAAATTCTGTCATTGATTTATTTTTTTTTCTGTTACTGATGCATTTCAAAATGACACAAGTTTTAATTTTTTGAAATTTCCTGTAGGAATGCACAGTGTCTGGCATTCGGTCACGCTCCTATTCCTGCTCCTCGCCCAAAGGTTTATTAGGAAGACGTCGCATTCCTCGGGACTTCGCAGTTGGGGATTCGAATGAAGGTCAGTGCTCTGGCTTTGCACCTGCACAACCTCATCCCACGCCTGCCTGCTTCAGGCCCAGTGCTGACTGCTTTACTCAGGCCTGTCCTGTACACAGACCTCACCAATGCGTGTGAAAACATGGTTCGGTTGCCTTAAGGTACCCCTACCATTGTCCCTTGCTCTTCTCCCATCTTCTGCCCTGTCATGCCCTCCCCAGATGCAACAGCTGGTGCTTGGGAGGGCACACAAATTGGAAGAGCATTAATCAGAAAAAGTAATGCAGGCCAGGGCAGTAATCTTCTTTTCAGAAGATCCTTAACCCAGCCTCCTGCTGCATGCCTGGCAGAGACCGCAAGGAAGCTCAGAATGACACAGAAGATGGCACCAGCTTCCCCTAGGTCCCAGAGAATCTCTGAAACATGAGTGGGGTATTGTCATCTCCACATGCTGGGGAGCAAAACCCAACCTCTCCATCAAGTGGATTCAGAGAAGTCTCTGCAAGAAGCTCATAATTTTTTACAAATTGTTTCTAGCATGCTTTATTTTTAGACACATAGTTTCATAATTAGAAGACAACCCACACTTTTTGCCGTGAGGGTATGGGTTATATTTGAAAATCATGAAAAGCATGAAGTACATATACTGTTTTTCGTGTAGATTGCATCACTTAAAAAACACTTGCATTTTAAGAGACTTGGCCTCTGACCCTATAACCCTGTCCATTGCCATACTTCCAGCTTGTCTCTCCTTCCAGAATACCTTTAGATTTCCACTAGTCCTGAACAAGATGCAGGACATGCTAGTTACAGTGAACCAGATGGGATGGACAGACAGAGAAGTTATGGATATCCCCTTCCTGGCAGTGTTCAAGGCCAGGTTGGGTGGGGCTCTGAGCAGTCTGGTATAGTAGAAGGTGTCCCTGCCCATGGCAGGGGGATTGGAACTAGATGATCTTTAAGGTACCTTACAACCCAAACTATTCTGTGACACTGAATGCAAAATTACACAAAACTTGTGGGAATGTCACAGTTAACTTTGAACTAGTTAATGAATGCGAAAGCTGTTGGGAAGGTGAAATGGAGAAAGCTGATATGCAGACATACAGTGACTGCAGGCATCTTTTTTCCCTTAGAAACTGTGTTAAGCAGTGTGGCAAATAACTTGTTTGTGGTTGCTCAGATTCAGTGTAAGATTTCATGTCCCCTTATAAGGAGGAGTATGTACTGCAGCGTGCAGCACACAGCTGTGCTGTATTTTTTGCCTATCACTTAATTTGTTTGTAACCATTTGTTATCTAACAAATTAGGTCAGAAGTCTTTGGCAACACAAGGTGGAATTAAAAGAGGGAAGTATGTCACAGAAGTAGGGGATGACAGATCAACAAAGCCCTGTGGCATGTGCTTAAAGTTAAAACAGAATTCCTTTGACCTCACAGCTAAGGGACTGTTGGTGTCACACTCTATTAATATTCATCCAGACACCATTACATGCTCTGACCTGATCTGGACTCGGGCCTGTGTCCTGTTTGTTCTCTGTTCCTTCCACCTGGGACAGTCAGTGCTGGACCCTTACCTGAGTTGTGGAGAAGGTAGAGACCCTTTCCTGTCCATGCTTTGGATCAGGCTGTTCTGCAGCCTGCACTGCAGATGTGGTGCGTGGCTGGGAAGGGAGAGTGGTGGTCTGCTGAGGTTCCTGCTGGAACTTCCCTGTCACTGGCACCTCCTGTCTCATCCCTTCCTTGCCAGCATTTCGCAAGGATGGGAGCATTGAACAGAGTGTTTGGCAGCTGATGGTTGTGATTACTACTGTGGGGCAGGCACAGCTGCACTCTCTTTGAGCAGTCACATCTGGATATGGGACTAGCCCAGAAACTTGTTCCAAGAAGCTGTGTCAGATAGTTCATCCTGGTCTCTGTGGGCTGTAGCAGGATTGTGTCTGGGTCTATGCAGGTGTCTGCACACTGAAAATAAATATGCCCCTTCCCCTCTACCCAGCAGCCAGTGCTTTGGACATCTCACTCAGGGCTTAATTATGCAGGAAGGAGGCACAGCTGACCTTGTACTTTGCAGTGAAACATAAGCCAAAGCAGATGAATGCAGGATGGCAACAGGATGGTCTTTCTTCCATGAAGTATGAGAAAAAAGTGGGAAATCACTATCCATTGCTGATGGAGGCTTTTCAGTATGCTCAGGTTTAAAACAACTACCTGCTTTTATTTGAGAAGGCTGTAACAGTAAAGGACTTGTCCCTGCTCTGTAAATGGTGTGCTCATGAACAGTGGTTGATCCCTCCTTCAGGCTCTTTCACTCTCTAAGTCAGTGTCTCTGCTCCATCCTTGTAGTAAGTACCTCAATGCCAACCCCAAGGCACTGTTTTGCATGAGACTGTCTTCATCTCCCATGAGTACATGGTCTACGTTTCTTCTGAACTCATCCTGCAGCACAGTTTGTTTCTGGCAACTAACTGAAATGCCCTTTTAGTCTTGCTGCTTCTTTAGTAAATATTCTAGCTCTCGCTAACATGAAGACTACATTTGTCTGAAGACACGCTGATTCAGTGCATCATGTTTAAGTTTGTATCTGACTTTAAAGAAAGCATAGTCTGACGTTTTGACTTAGGCAGGTGAAGTATCTTTCTGAATCATACCTGTAGTAGCTTTGTAAAAAATGTCTGCAAAATGGAATGGCTTCCAATTTAGGAATGGTACAGTGATCTTTATCATTTGGTTTTTTGTTTGTTTTTTGTTTGTTTGTTTGTTTTGTTTTGTTTTTGTTTTTCTTTTTTTCTTGACAAAACAACCCAACTGAGTTATTTATCTTTTATTTTTGTTTTCAGACAGTTTGTTGAAAAGTGTCTTCTTGAGTCCTCTCTACTGTTTCTAGGATGTAAATTTGTAAGGCGTGACACATCCTGTGCAGCACATAGCCTAGTAATATTCCTCTTTATGTAGACGGATTTAAAATTTTTTAACACTATAGATAAAGCTGCATAAGACAAGTAATTGCAAATGTTAGAAGAATGTCATTAAGGTCTGTTACAACAAATTATGTAAAAAGCACAATGAAATGTGAATCATTCCAGTCTGGGTTGTTAAGAAGAACAAAATAAATATTTTCCTTTATTCTTAAAACCAGACTATTTGCAGAGACTGGCATTCACTGATATCCATCTCAGTTCTTGAAGATTCTGTCAACTCAACAAAGCCTTGTAGACAGTGGTCTTAGCCTAGGAGAAGCTGCTTCTAATGTATAATATGTTTTTGCTTTCCTAATTTTCAAATGACATTGCAAGCCCTTAATGACAAACTTATGGCCTGGTGGAGGTCAGGCGTTTCAAATAAACCTGATGACCTTGCAACCTGAGTGTCTAGTAACTGTTTATGTCTTGCAGAGCGAGCATACAGTCTGCCGGAGCATTCCCGGGAGAAAAGGTACAGGTGCTTGTGGCCCTTTCCTTTTGAGGTGCTGGGCTTGAGTCTGTACAAGAATGCCATCTAGGAGGCAGAGTGGGGAAGAGGCCTTGGCACCTGTCACAGTGGGGTGC
Organism: Aegotheles bennettii; assembly: GCA_013398125.1. Classification (NCBI taxonomy): domain Eukaryota; kingdom Metazoa; phylum Chordata; class Aves; order Caprimulgiformes; family Aegothelidae; genus Aegotheles; species Aegotheles bennettii. The sequence continues at coordinate 35,779 of VZRW01014182.1, forward strand.
TTAGCAGTGATTTTAGGCAGCACTCCCTGCCCAGAGGATCTGTGTGCCCACACTTAAACCCTGAGCTGAGCTCAGCCCCACTCTCTGCGCTGTCCTCACCACGCACATCCTGCAGCAGGCATTTGCCATGCACCCGTCGGGACGTGTGCCATAGGGTTGTGCTCCTGTCTACTATAGGAGCATCCTAAACATGGGAATAAAAGAAAGGAGGCTTTTGACACCAACCATGATCTGGGCAAGCTTGTAAGATTGACACATTCAGAGTACTCCATGGGCTAGTGTTTACTCCTTTTTATAAAGAGGGATTGTAGTCTTTTTGATAACATCAGCTAAAACCACAATAAAACATGTAGTTGTAAATGTTAAGTGAAAAAAAGCACCATCCAGAGTTTGATCTGTTTTAAGGGACTGTTCCCACTGGAATAAGATTTTTTCACTGGTGTCTGTTTTAGAATTCAGGAGGAGGAATGGAATAAATATATTGTACCCTCAAAAAATGAGCCTGAAAAATGTAAAGTGAGTCGTACTTTCAGCTTTCTAATGAACAGAATGACCAGCACACGGAATAAGTGCAAGGTAATTTGGGATTTATGTCTATATTATTATATATAATTGTGTCACTGTAATTAAGTTAATTATAGTTGAGCATTTAAATTTTTATGTTGTTGTTTATTACAAAACCACGTAATAGGAAGAAAATGTATCTTTATTTTTTTAATTTTAAAACATGTAGGATCTCCTGAAATGGCCTTCATATTAAAAGCTAGCTTTCCTTTTAAACAATGGTTTAGCTGAACAATATCAAGTATTTCCATTGCCATTTTTTGGATGTTATTAATAATCTCATTTAACAGTTTAGCCAAAGCTTAAACACATGATCTGCCTTTAAGAAATAATTTTCTTTGTTAAATAAAATTAAGAGGTGTGGACCTGTTCTTGCAATTACTCTCAATATGTAATTGAGTCTGTAACTTCTACATTGGCATGTTACCAGTTGAAGTTAGAGGGACTTCTTGCATGAGTAATCACCACTTAGTGTTAAAGAGTTGCAGATTAGAGGCCTGCACAGATAAACATACAGACTATGAAAGATGGATTATAACATCTGTGATTTCATTTTGGGACATCTGAAATTTAGATTAATGGCATCAGTTAGCATCTGGAGAGATGGATTTAGCCTACAGGATCTTCCTAGCTGGCCTTTTGGCAGTTTTGCTTTCTAGTGTGCCCTCCTATGCCCCAGGATATGCTAATGTACATGGGTGTGAAGATGGTTGACTGAGGCGATATCTTCAAGAGCAGCAGAACTGGCTGTAAGCATGTATGTCTGGTCCAACAGTCACACATTAGATGGTGTCTGTGTGATCTTCCAAAGAATAACTGCCAGGACTGCTTGGGGAAATGTATACAAGAGTACTGTGAAAATAGGCAGAGTTTATTAATTTAACACTCATTAAAAATAGGTTATTTCTGATGTCTTCTAAGATCTGAAGGTAAGTTGTCTAAATTTACATAACTGCATCTTTAACTGCAGAGGCACGAATTTGCATGTATGCCTCAGGGAGATGCAGACGTTGATACATATTTGTGTGTGCAGCGAGTCAATAACACTTCTTGAATTTTATTTCTGACCCTTCTTTGTTTGCGGCTTTTAATGGTATTTCTGCCAGTCTTCACTGATAATGCTTGCTGGCTTAGCTGCCAGTGAAAGCAATGTCTGCATTAGGACTTCGACAGTGTTGGATATAATGATATAATATACTGTTACAAGTCTTCCAGGATGGGGAATAAATATTTTAGAATAATTTGCTCTTGGAAGGGAATGCTTTAGTGTTTTACGATTGAGTCATTTTATCTTCTTTTCTAATGTTCCTTTTCCAAAATTTTTTCCTGCCTCTGCTGTTGCGGTTGAAGACAAAAAATAAAGATACAAAAGATAAAGAGAAACTGAACAGGCACAATTTTACAAATGGAACCTTCTCAGGAGTTATTCCATGCATGGCCTGTGAAAAGGCCCTCCTTGGAAAGGAGTCACTTCAGTGCTCCCGTAAGTAGTTGCTGGCTTTCACATGTGAACTTTAAGAGTTCTGAATTCTGCTTTGAGATTGTGGTTCAGTGTTTTGTTTCAAAAATGCTTGCCTAGATTTGAATGTACCTCTTTTATGTAGAGAGCTGAGACTAGCAGGGGAGAAGAAGAAGAGACTGCAGGTGACCACGGCCATCTCCTCGCCCCAACACATTAGGCAAAAACGTCTTCCTAGTCAGGGACTGTAACATCAAAGCATCCTCAGGGCTACTTTAGTAAGAGGACCTGGAGAAGGAAAAAAAGTGAAGCCTCAGGGTAACATTTTCTGCAGGCTGAGGACTCTGTTCAGTGCCAGGCTTTGAAACGTGCCTTCTCTTTCAGATTGCAATGTGATTGTGCATAAGAGCTGCAAGGAGTGTTCCCCTGTGTGCACCAAGGTAACCTCCTATACCACACCATTCTTACTAGAGCATATCTGCTTTCCAAGGAGTCTGGAAACATCATGAAGGAAAAAAGAAAGTATACATAGCCTGCCCAGACCCAGTGTCTGTATGTAAAGGGCTGCAAGGGTGTCAAAATGTCTAATGTGAGCAACAGAGCAAGCACAATGCTTGAACAATGATTTTTAGAAGTGTGTCAAAAATTAGTTTAAAGAGATATTTCTATTTTGAAGTGTTGCAAGCTCGAATTGTGAAATGGTGTGCCTTGAGGGATGCAAAAGCGATTAAAGAGAAAGACTTCTCAAAAGCACACAGTCCCTTGTGTAGAAGGGGGGGATCCTGTATGTTTGGGATAATAGAAAGCAGAGATGGAAGAGACTTTGGGAGGTGACCTAGTCCATCTCCTCACCCTTGGCAGGCTCACTTCTAGGTAACAATTTGGGCAGATGTTTGTCTGATCTATTCTGGAAAATCACTGAAGGAGGAGATTCCACAGCCTGCCTAGGCAGTCGCTCCCAGGGTACAGCTGCCACTGCAGACAGGGCAAAATCAGTGCTAGTGCTGATGGATACTGCCTTCTTTTTAAGCAGGAATACACGCATGGTGAGGTTATCACTACAAGGACGTGATTTTCAAAAACAGATGTGTAAGGCTTCTGCCCTCATGGAATAAAAGGGGACTTGTGGAGAAGTGTACCACAGTGATACAAGTCATTTTTCAAATTAGTGGAGTGTGTCTTTCCAGTGTAGCTGGGTTCTGCGTCATGGCTTGTAGGGAGAACATGTTTTCATACATTCTCTTCAGCATAAACAAGCCTTAAACTAGACATAAATCAGGTGGTTTTGTTTATTTTAGTTATAGCTGTGATGTCATAGCCTTGCACAAATTTCTGGGCAGCTTTAGGGCATTAGGATAGCTGAACCGACAGTTTTATTTACTGGGGCTGGTGGGTTATTTGTCAAGGGGAGACAAGAGCTCTCACCACCCCTGACTCATGTAAACAAGAAAGAAGTGAAGAAAATGTTCACTGTCCTACCTCAAGTAAAATACATGCCTAAGCATAGCAGGCTTTTGCTACAGGTTTTGTGAAAGTCCATTTTGAAAGGGGGATTGTTTCTACCTCTGATACCCAGGGTTCCTGCCCTGCCACAAATGCTTTGGGCTTTTTTGGTTATAAAACCCTGAATATGAACTTATCTTGGAGCCTTCACAGGCAATATTTGTAAAGAGAAAGTAGAATGCTGTAACTCAGTGACACGCTTTAGAATAAATAGATTCAGTTTTGTATTGTAGTACAAATAATATCATTCTACTTTGAATATTGTCATCTACCAATAACTAATAAACTTGGATTTATTAGTTATTGGTAAAAATTAGGAATATAATTTAAGGCCATTTGCTTGAAGCCCTTTTGTTTAATGATATATGGAAGTGAGTTACTGTCTTGACTATTCAGTGTGTTAACAGCTATGATTTCATTGCAATTTCATAAAATTCTTCTTTTTTCAGAAATCCCAGGAGAGGTATCATAATAAAAACAAGCCCAAAGCTGGTGTAACAAGTAAGTTAGGAGGTGTAAACCTAGCACTTCTAAGTTAAGCCTTGGTTAAAAATCACAGCACTGATAACATGAACTATCCTGCATCATTTGTATGTTTCTGTTTTTCATTTTAATATTTTTAAGAAAGCGTGCATGTCTCTAATGAGATAAGGCTTTTTTGAAGAAATTATTTTTGAATTAACCTATCTTCTACTAAAATGAGTGGCAGCTTTACTACGTTTTGTTTTCAGTGAGAATGAAGATCAAAAGTAGTCTATTGTGTGCTTTTGAGTGTGTAATTTACTGTATGCACAAATATTTGGGTCTCCTGTGTTCAGGTTGCATGTATAATTTGAAATTGTTTTCTTCTCAATAATATCTATGCCAGAGCTATTCCGCTTTGCTGAAGGCTTATCTTTATGTTCCATGGGAGAGCATCATGGTCTTGTACCATGACAAGAGGACATTCTTGATAGCTAGTATAGGTCAATATGAACACCACAGAACATTTCTCCGTATCAGTGTGTTGCTGATGACATACTCTACATTGTTTGTCAAAATGTGTTGTGCTTCGCCTCACAGATTCCCTGCCTGGAGACATTTCACAGTCAGTGCTCTCCTCAGTGCATCCTTATTCCTCTGTGCCTATTGGACTGTCTGCTGGAAGGAGGGAAGCCTCGCCACAGTCCCACTTCTTGTCCAAAAGTGTCCCCAGTGCCAGTTTCGAAAGGTAGAGGGGAAAGCTGCCAGGGAACTATGCTAAATATGGCATTCAGCATTTCTAGGAAAATTAAAAACATTAAATAAATGTGGGATGTTTTTTTTCCGCTGTAGAAGATCTATGCCATTTTCTGAACAAGACTCTGAGACTACCACCTGGAGGTCCAAGTCACGATCTGAAGAGATGTTACAAGCATCAGGGACCTTTTCTTCAATGGATCCTTTTATGGTGGAAGGTGGGAAGTATTGCACAGATGTTGCATTTCATAACTTGTATTGGAAAGTGCAAAAATAAAAAAACTCCTTATGTGATATAGGAAGCAACTTCATCTGCTAAGAGAAGAGCATCTATTTTTGATAATTACAATTGTGTCCCTTATTAAAATCATTCTATCAGACACATTAGTCTTAAAATACATTTCCTTTCTTCCTTGTAATTAACTCTTCGTTAACTTTTAAAATATTTTTGTTACCATTTTAAAATAACAGGGATAAATGTATTTGACATCCTTGCAGAACCAGAGCAGCATATACTTTTCTTCTGCACTTACCTAATCATCTTCATTGACAGTGTACATTGCAAAATGTAGACCTGCATCACTTGTATTTCCTCAGTAGCCCAAACATCCTACCTCTCACTGGTAAACTGCCTTCCTAAAATGGCTACATATCCTCGTGGAGTGAATAGAAGTAGGCTTAATCTGTAACTAGGTGTGAGAGTGAATTTCAAAGCCGAAGGACATTCAGTCACAAAGGATGGTGAAGAAATTTCTCACTGGCCATGTACTTTTGAAAATGTTGGATTTTATTTTTAAATTTAAAAAATTTTCTTCAAGCAAAGAAGTATAAAAAAGATTTAATCTGAGAAAAGAAGGATTTTTTTTGCTCTCTGCCCCTGCTGTCACCTTTGCATTTCAGCACTTTGGTAATGATATTGACATCTGGCAAGTTTCTCTGTTGTAAAGCCACTGCCAATGTTTGCGGAAGCTTTGTCTAAAGTTCACGCCTGTCATGTGTTCCCCTTAATATATGGATAGGTCTGTATGTGCAAAGCATATGTCCGGTGTTAATGCGATATATGTTTTGTCATAGATGATGTGGATTTGTCTCAGTGGACTGATCTCTGCACAGATGCACAAGAGTTTGAGGCAGAGTCCTGGAGTCTTGTTGTGGATCCAGTGTTCTGTAGTAAGCAAGAAAAGGATGTCATCAAGAGGCAGGATGTCATTTTTGGTCAGTATTTCAGAGCTTCATGTAGGTTTGGAAATTTGGTGTGGAAAATAGAGGGTGAACCTACACATTTTATGTGCAGAAGAATGAATGCTTCAACTTAGACTAGTAAGAAGATTAAAAGAACATTTTTGTCACAAATTACAATGTGTCCTAGAGCTAAGGACGTGGATAGTAGTGACTACCAGAGAAATGTCTACCCTGTTCAAAGAACAGTTGAGGTTGGAAGGGACTTCATCCAATCCCCAGCTCAAGCAGTTGCAACCCCAGCTTGTTCAGTGGGCTACAGTTGAGAGAACTGTGCCAGAGCCAGATAAATTAAGTTTTCCTACTGATACAATCTGTTAGGTTTGAGGCTCACACAGACAAAATGATTATGACTGTATATTTGAATGTTGCTAAAGTCCATCTTAGAAGGTGTACAAAATGTTCAGATGATTACTATACTATGGTGTTTTCTTTTATACTGCAGAGCTGATGCAAACAGAAGTGCATCACATCCATACTCTATTCATTATGTCTGAAATATTCAGGAAAGGGATGAAAGAAGAACTGCAGTTGGACCATAGCACAGTGGACAGAATATTTCCCTGCTTAGATGAGCTTCTGGAAATGCACAGGCAATTCTTCTGCAGAATGAAGGAGAGACGGCAGGAATCATGTGAGGCGGGGAGCGAACGTAATTTTGTCATCAGCAGAATTGGAGACATACTTGTGCAGCAGGTAGCAGCATCAGCTCTGTTAATCCTTTATGTTCTTGAGGTTCCCAAATTAAACAATGTATTGACTTTAAAACTTCTGTGGTCAAGAAGAGATCTATGGTTGCCTCATAAAATTCAAAGACTGGCTCCTCCAGATTATTGCAGTGTGAAATAGCAATGAGAGAAAGTAATTACTGATAGGTAACTATGATGAACTTGGGATGAACCTTTACCTGTATGGTACAAGTGATGAGGAAAGTAATAAACTTGGTCCTGTTCATAGTAGAAGGCTGCTGCCATTGTACCCTGAAATGCAAAAAATGGGAGCAATGAATTCACTTTTTTAACAGCTGAGCAAAGGTGTGAAGAATTGACTGATGATGGAAAAGAAACTACCCATTCATTTCTTGTAGCCATCTGGCATGGTGAATCTCGAGTTGCTTCTCACTAGAGAAGGGGTGGTCACGGCATGTTTATGGTGACCATAGAACAGCTAACTAACTGCTTGCTGGTCACACTTCAGTTCCTTGCAATCTGGAGAGTGTGGCTTTTCACCTTCAGTCAGTCAGTTTTCACTCCACTGAAATAAAGAAGCTGAACCACTATCTTGTCTAGAAACAGTGTGCAGATATACAAAAGCAAATAGGTCTTAAAGAGATTGTGTTTGCAAAGAGGTGAAGGAAAGAAACACTTATAATAATTGTTCGAACTCTTCTTGGCAAAACTGTACTGGAGATTACTTGTGCTCTCTCCAGCCTACATTCCCCTTCTTACCCCTAAAAATAGCTAGATCGTTTCCATTCTGCAGTGGCAGGTCCTGTTAGTGACATTCAGAGAACTCAAGAAAGAAGTAGCATATTTGTACAAAATATATTAATTAAAGGTATACACTTTCTTGGTAGGTGCAATGTTGAGCACAGTTCACTTATTAATTTCTTTAGTTTTCAGAGGAAAATGCAACTAAAATGAAGAAAATATATGGACAGTTTTGCAGCCATCAAAAAGAAGCTGTTAATCTCTTCAAAGAGTTGCAACAAAACAAGAAGTTCCAGAATTTTATTAAAGTGAGTTTATGTGGAAACATGATCACTATTGACATATGCTCAGGAAAAAGACACATAGCTTTTATTCAGGTTTAGGATTGAAATGATATTCGATAACTCAATTTTAATAGCTAATAAAAATAGCAAAAATTTTTCCTCCTTAACCAGTGAGCTGGTAGATTACATTTTTCTTTCAAATTTTAGAAGGCTTTGACATCCGCTGTGTGTTACACACATGCTCGTTTTACAGTACACCTCATCCCTCAGGGCAGCGACTGTTCCTAGGGGGTGGTTCAGATAACCTAGCTTATTCTAATGCATTTAGATCATATTTCTCATCAGTCAATTGGTGGTTTAATATGCATTTACTTCTTAAGGTATATATTTGTATCTATGCAGCTGAGAAATAGTAACCTGTTGGCACGACGCCGAGGAATCCCCGAGTGCATTTTGCTTGTCACCCAGCGAATCACCAAATACCCTGTTCTGGTTGAAAGGATATTGCAGTACTCCAAAGGTGAATAAAAGCTAAAGTGTTGCTTCATGTCTGGAAACCTGGCACATTTCTGACATAAGGAATGTGCACTGCTACAGTATAACAAAAGATGAAATTCACTGCTTGTAGAGAACCAGGGCAACTTAAATATCTACGGTTCAGGCAAATGTGACCTAAACAGGGTGTCTGGTGTATGTAGTCTTTCTCAAGGCTCGGCAGTGAAGGCTTCCAGGATTCCAGCTGGGTAAGCCATAGTAGTCCAGAAGAACATACTTGTTTTAGGAAAAGTTCTTCACTAGAGGATGTGAACTAATTCAGTCTTGCTTCTGCACCTTCTTGGAAATTAGTTCTGGTGGAGTCTTTTGCAAGTAGGGCTGGGCAAACATTTTAGAACTTACTCTCCAGTTTTTCAAAGCTTGAATGGCCTCTGGAATTTCACAGAGCATTTTAGAAATACTAATAACTTACATATATTGCCTCCCAAATGGGCAATAAATGAGTGTTGTACAAAGTTGCATATCCAAATGCACACTCTTGGTGCTTGCAATCCTGTTTCACGGATTTTTTTACTTAGTCAGAAGAGTAATATACTATATGATTTACTTAGCCAATATTTTTTTAAATGCTAACAGCTCATAAATATGTCAGAAATTATTCAATGTGTTGTTTTGACTAAAGAATAAATCTGAGGTGCGTGTCATCTTTTAACAGGCTAGTCAAACAAAGATAGATGCCTCTAATAATTCTAGTAAATTGATTGCCAGGTTCAACTTAAAATGACATATTTATCAATTTAAGCTTTCATCATGTTGATTGTTCTCAGAAAGTCAGGAATGGTATCTTCTCTTGAATATTCTGACTACTATCATGTTTATTTTTTGTCTCATACAGAAGGAACGGAAGAACATAAGGACCTATGCAAAGCCCTTTGTCTAATTAAGGACATGATTGCAGCAGTAGATTTGAAAGTGAATGAGTATGAGAAAAAGCAAAAACTGTTGGAAATTCTCAATAGAACTGAAAACAAAACATATACAAAGCTGAAAAATGGCCACGTTTTTAGGAAACAAGACCTGGTGAGAAAAGAGAGGGTTCTTCTCCATGAAGGCTTAGTGTACTGGAAGACAGCGACTGGTCGTTTCAAAGGTATTCTCTCCAAGCAGTAAAGTCCTCAGACTCTCCATTTGCAAATAACGTGTGAAGATTGTTTGGTTTAAGAATGAATATACTTTATTATGCTGTATTGCAAACATGAATTTCTGAGGTAATGGTATTGAGAATATTCCAGTAATTGCTGGAAGAGTGATTCCAGAAGCTGCCATGGTTGGTGGGTAATCCCCTGTGTATCTGGGTAAGAAGACAAGTTCATATACAATGCCATCAGCTGCATTTCTTCTTGCAGTCCCCTCCTTTTAGTTCATTGGTTTGCAGTTTCATCCCATAACATATGAGTTGGCTTGTACATTTATATTGTTCACAGTACTGGCCATTGAAAATAATGCATGAAAAATCATGTGCTGTTCTTCAGTGATAGCAGGACATATGCAGTGGAAAAGAAAATCTGAAGTCACATTTGGTTGGACCCCAGTTTTTACATGCAAGCCCAGAATTTTATGTTAATCACATGTATGGGCTGGGTTTTTTTTTTGAAGCTTACTAGTATTTGCTGTACAACTTTGTGAAGCTGTGTATTCATTCTTACTCCGGAAATACTTTACCAGTGCAATACTGTGCTGTGAATATATGTTACAGCATAGGCAAAACAAAATTTATATGGGATACTCTTTGACAGGTTACCTGTGAATGGCCTGGCGAACCTGTGCATTGGAGTGAGGATTTCTTCTTTCCCCAGTCCAGTGCTCCAGCACAGTGCTGCAGGAGGGTTGATAGCAGAAAGTGTGGTCTTTCCTGGGAGATACAAAGTGATGGCATCCAGTTACTACATGCAGACCATAGGCTAATCCAGATATTTCCTGTTTAGTTTACAGTGGGAATCTGTGGGATATTTGTTTATCAGGCCTTCTCCCTTTTTAAAGATAAGAGAAGAAATTAACTATAATTGTACTACTCTAATTAAAAATCCTTATTTTCGTTTTCTTGTTTTAAGACACCTTAGCTCTCCTTCTAACTGATGTACTACTGTTCTTACAAGAAAAAGATCAGAAATACATCTTTGCAGCTGTTGTAAGTATATTATCAGATGTTTGAATAGATACATTGCACTTTTATTTGTATATTACTTGAAAATTAGGTTGTTTCCTGGGTTATTTCCACATTTTATTTTTTCTTTTTCCTGTAAAATTCTGGTAGTGTATTCAGAACAGTAATATGCAGTATATGCAAAATTCAGTTTATTTTCAAAATGAAATAATTTTTTTAGGAAGAAGGATTAAAATAACAGAATTATATTTTTAGTGTCATACCTCATCTGATTATGAAGGCGTGAAGTAGAGCAGGCTCTTTCAATTATCTAAAATGAATTTTAACTTCTGGTTCTGTAAAACAAAACAGAAGAATAATTTTAACTGCAAATGTAGTGAACAAACATAAAGTGTATGAAAGGTCATGGAGAGAAGTTCCTGAACTATAGAAACATAAGCATTGTATGAATACTGTAACTCAGTATCATTGTGCCTCTGGGATTTACTTTTTAGCACATACCCAATGCTTAACTTGTTCATAAATACTATAATGTATTTTTAAAAATAGTTTCAAAAGATGTCTCAATACTCAAAATTTGCAGCCTCTTACACTTGGTTAGAACATATGTAGTCTGACTATACCAGGACTAGAATTAGTCTAATTAATTGAAAAATTGTGCTCTTCTAAAAGTGTGATGCTTTATAAGAGAGTAATTTATTATTTGCATGTGCTGTGACTTTTTCCCCCAGGACCAGAAGCCTTCTGTTATCTCACTTCAGAGGCTCATAGTAAGAGAAGTAGCGAATGAAGAAAGGGGGATGTTTCTGATTAGCGCTTCATCTGCAGGGCCTGAGATGTATGAGGTTCATACCAACTCCAAAGAGGAACGTAACAACTGGATGAGGCATATTCAAGATGCAGTGGAAAGGTAGAGGAAAAGGCTTTTGGTTTTCATCCTGGCAGTCCAAAGCGGACGGGAGATTGGTTGGGTATTAGTGGCAGTGTGCTCTCTCTTCTGCATTGCACTGGATCCATCCTATGAGGTTGGGTTTTCCTCTGAGCTCAGGATTCACAGACTCCAAAACTTCACAGTCACTTCTGCCCAACTTCCCATGCTACTTTTGGCTTCCCACTGAATCAGCAGATCCTTCCCACTCTCTACTGAATGTCCTTAGCAGCCATTGTAAGCTTCCCTCACCTTTGCCTTTGATGCTGGATGCTTTCCAGAGACCTGCAGGTGTCCATACAGCTGTTTTGGGGAAATCCCCAAACATGGCAGTTATCTTTGTGTCTGCTCCTCAAGAATGGTGGGGAAAGCATTGCTCCTCATGAGGCCCAAGCTTATGCTTAGCACAGCAAACCTGCACAGGGGTCAGCTACCCATTCGCTGCATGATGCAGCCTTACCAGAATTAAAAGGAGCCCTTCAGTCTGGTTTATGTCCAATTACTGCTTTTTAAAGAAGCAGACAAATGGCACGCTTCTGGAGTGCAGCAAAAGTTGGTGCTGATGTTGTGTTCTGTTTATTATGAATGCAACACTATACTGAAGATGAATACATGATGTACAGATTTTCCTTTATCCACTATTGTTTGTCTTTAATCTTTGAAGTTGTCCAGAGGAAGAAGAAGAAGGAAAAATGACTGAATCTGATGAGGACAGACGTATTGCTGAGGCCAAAGCCTCCAGAATTCAGAAATGTCAAGGTGTGGTACTGTCTTGGTTTCATACAG
>VZRW01014185.1:0-26050 GCA_013398125.1 Aegotheles bennettii
TGCAGAAGGGTCCCCTCCTTTTCCCTGGCAAGCAGAGCCACGTCTTGTCACACGCGCGGTTTCCCCGTGTTGACTTCGCAGACGCAGGAGAGTTCTTCCTTGTTTACGGTCGTCTTGTTATAATAAAGCACTTTTCCACTAACGAATATTTCACGGGTGGAGTACGAGAAGGCCGTGAGCGATGACCGTTGAGTCATTTTTGGTGAAAACCACAAACCGGTCGGGAAATCAGCCTGGAGGAGACGGGGCTTGCGGCGCCCGGGCATCGGGATGCTGATCTGCCCCCGCCATCAAAGACCGGCTCCGGTTCTGTCTAATCCGCACACTAAATACTGCACCGCGCTCGGCTGTAAAATGTCAACGCCTCGCAGCTGATTCCAGCTCTATCAAAGGCACTGGTACATATTAACAGTTAAAAGAAAAACAGACAAAGCTGGTAGGAATTAAAGTACGTGTGGGTCACGGCATGTTTGTGTATGTGGAAGAAGTGTTTAGCTTGGCATTAGGTGTACGGATCCTGATCTGTGACCGTGTGTGTGTGCATGCGTCCCACGTACATCATGTTGCACAAAGACATCATGGGCTTCCCAGCCCCAACCAAGAATTGATTATGTTTTTCATTATTATTTTTTTTCTGAGATCCTTTTTTGCTTTTTTTATTTGTTTGTTTTTCTTTAAAATGCAGTCTTGAAATTATAGGCTCTATAAATTAAATAAAACGTGAAGAGATAATGTGGTAGCCGTAGTGCACGAGTAAAATATGAGATTGATGTTGCTGAACACTATAAATATTTCAATTGACATGTTTGTAACGTATTTTTAGAAAAAAAATCAAATTAATTGAGCTAGATTTCAGAGCCTGCACATATCGCAATGAAAGTGCATAGTTAGGAGTAAGTAGGATGTTGCAGGAGATCGCTCAGAAATTAATGGAGTGTTGCAGACGTTTTGTGGTGGAAAGAAGGCGATCATGGTTCTTTCGCAGATATCTCTTTATTTGATCGGAATATCGGCGGATACTTCTGTTTCCTCCGCGGGGATTTAAAACAATCAATCAAACAAGCAAACAAACCCAAACATCCCAACAACAACAAATTTTCTATGGCAGATTTGTGGTTATTTCAGAAACGTGAGTTGCCCATTCAGAATATCACACTTGTAAATTGTGCTTCATCCACCTAGATACAATTACCGAATTACTTCTGGTAAAGGGGATCCACACCCCACGTCCCCTTCCCGCAAATGCCGCCGTCCGAAGGCGCCGGTGTGCTGCGCAGGCAGCAGTCGCAAGCAGTTGCTGAAGCCAGAATCCTTTTCGGTGTTACGAGCTGAGCTCCTTTGGTTATTTTTAAAGCAGGAGGCATTGAACCGGTGGGACCCGGATCGAGCCTTTCATTAAGTTAATTATGTAATTAAACAATGGAACGGGGTGAGCGTCCGTAAAACTTCCGATCCGCATTAACAGCGTGCTTCTCCCCGAAGCAGAGTCGCCAGAGGGACCCCCGCCAAGACTGCCCTCCCGGCAGGCTGCTTCCCCGCCCGCGGAGCCCGGGCTGCCCGCTGCCCGCCGGGCTCTGCGCGCCGCCCGCCAACCGTCGCGCCCGGCCGCCTCGCACACGCGTCCCGGCCGCTCCTGCCGCTGCAGCCCTGACCGGCGGCGTGTGGCCAGGGCCATCTCCGGGCGCACGGCTGGTGTAAGCCCGGACCCGCGACTCTTGGACCGACCCGGAGCCCCTGAAGCTCCCCCAGGGTTGCTGGGATGCTCGGGCGTGACCCTGCGCTGCCCTCCCACGTTGCCCGCGCAGTTTCTCTCCTCATCTGTGCCTATTGTGCTTCCAATTGTGCATTTTTCTTCCCCCCTGCCGTGTCCTCCAACCTGTCTGTTCCCCCTCCTTCCCTCTCTCACCCCTCCACCCTCGGGCCCGCCTCTGATCTCCTGGATATTTGGTTTCTTTCCCTTTCTCAATGTGTGTTCCTGATGTGGTCCTGTCGGAAAAGCTCGTTTACTCTGCCCGGGTCTCCAGTGGTTTAAGGATAATGTTTATCAGAAGTGAACGTGCTCAACTTGTTTCCATTCAACTGCTGAGTGTGGGCTGAAATACCAAAGGTCACATCTACAGTGAGTCGGTAGAGGGCAGGGGGAGCCGAGAGGAATATGAAAACATCGTGATGTACAACAGCCTGTTGATCGCCTCAGAGCCGCCTGGCAAAAAGATTAATTTTTTTCAGGTAGGAAATCACTGACCAATCGGAGGGGAAAGGCGGAAGGGAAAGGAGGGCGGGGGACCCCGCGGGGTCGGGCTGTCCCCACCGGGGATGGGCACGCGTGGCCGGGCAGGGGCTCGCCCCGAGCCAGCTCCGCCGGCGGCCGCCCCGGCACGCACCCGCGCCCCCACCGCGGGGTCCCCCCAGCTGGGCAAAGCAAAACTGGGGAGTGGGCTGAAAGAGGCTCGAGTAAAGGCCAGCCGACAGCCGGGCTTCCCCTCCCACTCCCTCCCCTCCGTGACGAGGGCAGGGACTGAGCTGTGCGGTCCCGCACGACGCTGCCGGAGCCCTGGGTGCCGGCAGTCGGTGTCCCTTCGGGGTCACTGCCTCCGCCTGCCTCCTCTCACACCAGGGCATGGCAGAGGGGAGCTAGAAACTGCTCCCTTTCCTCTCCCGTCGCTCAAGCTCGGCTCTCTCGCCCTGTTTCCTCTATGAAACGGACTTGGCGTGAGCCGCCTGCGGTAAATCGCCTGTATGGCAGCAGCTGCGGTGCGCGGCCGGTAGCGGGGAGGCCGCGGCTGGCAGTCTCTGTTGCCCCCTGCCCATGAGGGCCTTCTCCCTAGCCGGAAGGCCTCCAAAGAGTGCCCAGGCTCCGGAGTCCCTTGAGCCCCTCCTGTAACAGAGAGCGGGAGCTCGGCACGGCAGCATTCCACCCCTCCGGCCGCGCTCCGGTCTTGGAGGAGGCCCGGCTCCTGTGCCCCTGAGCCGCCTCCGGGGAGCCTGTCCTCCGGCCTCTCTGCAGGGCTCCGCGGCATGGGGTGCCTCGCTGATCCCCAGCTTCCTCCGCTCTTCCACACTAGGAAGAAATTAGTCAAGTAAAACACGGCACGCACTCCCAGCCTCCTTTGAAGCTGCAGATTTGTAATGATTTTTCTTGCTTCTCCTTCCCCGAGGGGACGTGGCTACTGAGCAACTATTTAGGCAGAAAGATGCTCAGTGGCAACATACTTTGTAAGTAAAAGTCCTCCCTGACCCTTCCCGAAGGACAAAGCCCTTTCCGTGTGTGTAGTCGGGTGGCCGGGTTTCTCGAGGAAGTGTGGGGAAGGTCTGGGGTCTGAGGTGGTGGAGGTCAGAGTCACACAAACGTGGAGCGGTTGTAGCAGGGACTGTCGCAGACTGTTGCAGCTGCCCTGTCTTTCCTACAGCTCCTGCCATGCGGCGCAGAGCCTCGAATCTCACATCCCCGGGAAGCGATGGGACAGTTTGGAGGGCAAAGAGCATTTTTGAGCCGGAGCAGGGATGGGGGCAACGCGGTGGGGGTGTCGGAAAAGCTTCTGGACACATCTGAAAGAAAGGTGGGGGAAAGAGGGGCAGAGACAGGTGGAAGGGCAGAGACAACCTTAGGCTGCGGATGGAGGTGGCCCACCCCGGAGCAACGGTGCTGTGTGATGTAGACAGAGGTGAGAGCCACGGGCTTTCGTTTTGCACAGAACTATTCCTACACACGGACATATAAAATCGCCCGGGATCGCTCCCGCTTTCTCCGAGACGCGTAAGGAAACAAATGCAGGATGAAGGGGCCTTCGCGTTTCACTGGCTGTCACGTGCATTTCCTTATGCGATAAAGTACCTGAACCCAGCAGGTTAACGAGGGCATCGTGCCTTAAGCAGGGCGCGGGAGGGGATGCGGAGCGGTCCCGGCTGACCACGCACTGCCCCGAGGAAGGAAGGGAGGCCGATCCGCCACTCTCGTTTCTCCTCCGAGTCTGCGGGTCTCGAAAATGCTCGGCCTGACCCCCAGGTCTCTGGTGTGCCAACCCTCCGGCGCAGCCTGGGACAAACGCACTTCAAACACCCCCCCACCAGACGCTTGTTCGGAAGCGGCTGCGAGGGAGAGGGAGGATTTTCACGGGGAGATGCCACTTTCAGCCTTCGTGCGACTGCAGGCAGAGATTGCCATCTCCCCGCAGACCCCGAGCCCCTGGGCGACCACCGGCCCCTGCAGAGCCAGGCCTGGTTCTCCGCTTGTCCTCCCCTTTTCAGGGGAAAAAGACTTCGTGAGGACGATCCTGGGAGACGTTGCCGATCCTTCGTTGGTACACGTCGCGTCTCCTGTTTCTGCCTGCTGCCTTATTTTAGCTCGCTAAAAACCACACGGTTTTGTTCACATAAACTGCCTGCGTTCATGTACGAAACTCTATGCGACTCGAGGAGGGGACAGTTTTACATTATTTAAATTAATGTAACATTCAAGCGTGCACGGAAATACTCGCAACTCCGAAACTCCCACAAAAGATTTTTTTTTTATTTTTGTCCCGTCCTCAAACAAGGTGGGGGTGGAGGGTGGACCGTGCCATGTGTAAGCGTGTGATTCCAATTTTAAGAAATTGTTTTGACGTCAGGGACAAGACGGAGAGTGGAAATGTAATAGGATGAAATTTTGTTTAACAATGTTTCATCGGATACAAACAAGCCACGTCTGCATACTGATGAAACAATGGCAGCAAAATACAGTCAGTTCTTGGAGTCACTGTGGCGGTGACAGACCTCAAAATCTGAAGGGAAACGGAACATAGCAAGAAATCAAGACACAAGGCTTTTGAGTGTCATGCTTTTGGGGTAAGGACGCAACCTTCTGCAAAACTCCTTCCCGGCGTGCAGGGACCGTGAGGCATCGTTTCAGCGTCGAGAAAATGCCCACGCGGTGTGGGGCTGGCTCGGCGAATTGGCCGGAGCGCAAACAGCTCACCCGTGCCCGGGCAGCGGCTCGGCCTGGCTGTGTCCCAGCGCCCGGCTCTGCCGGGGCTCTCACCCCCGGGGCGCCGCGGGCAGCCGCCCCCGGCCCGCTGGGAGAAGGAGCTGGCAAGGTCTGTAAATCTCAAGCGACCCGTGGCGAGCGCCTCCGGGCATTCGGCTCCTTCCCAGGAAAAAGGAGGGGACAGACAGACCCGGCTGCCTTGTGCGGGCTGTTCCCCCCCCCCGTCTGAGATCTGTAGCAGAACCTCTCCAGTGAAGACAAGAGCAGGCGCCTGCCCTTTACTGGGGTACACTGCCGACAGATGAACAGGTGAAAATAACGTACAGCAGTGCGAAAACGGGCGAGGAGCGGACTGAGCCCCCTCGCCAAACCCCTTCGCGCCTCCCCCCGCTGCCGAGCCCCGCGGGCTGCACCAGCCCAGCCCTCCGGGGCGGGGAGGGGGTCAGGCGGCCCATGGCAATGGTGCCACCGCCCCACTCCTTTCACCCCGCTAGAATATTCAAATCGATGTTAGGAGGGGTGGAGGTGGGTTGGGGTGTCTTAATGATATGTTAGTTGCTTGGACAGATTTAATAACTTTGCCGCCACTTGTTCTTAGAAACCCCTCTGGAGACCAGACAGTGTCTCATTAGGGCTTTACTGGTGCAAACATGTGACTTGAATGAGCGGTGCTGAGTTAATTTCTATTTGTACTAGGATTTTTTTAATGACATATATGGAAATGGACAATTCTCATGGACCAGGCCATAAAGCTACAGAGGGCTAGACGTTAAAAGCATATTTTGTTCTAATAAAGCAATCAGGTTTTCATTTGTCACATGTTACATGAATTTAGAGTAAATGAAAAAAATACCTCTATTGTTCTGCATTAAATTATAGGAACCAATTGGGAATTCCTAAGCAATTTTCTCCATTTCTGCCTTCACTTCTGCAACACCTAGTACCAGTGCCACCTACAGGAATCCTTGCATTTTCGAGCTGCTTTCAATCACCAGGAGCGTTTGGGAGAGTTCTGGTAGCTCTGTCGTCTTCCTGGACACACAGCAGAAAGCCTGGCTTCCAAAGTCGTTGTTTTTTCGTGGCTTTCGTTCGAGATCACACACAGGCACCCCGGTGCACACATGTGTGCCAAGGCAGGCAGGCTCCGCGATGCCGCGGCAGGTGAGAGGGACGGAGCCCTTCCCGCGGGGCAGCGGCAAGCAAAGGCGAGGGACAGCACTGTTCGCTTCCCCCAAACAGTGTTTCGGGGATGTCGCTGGCGATGCCCTGCTCGGTGCCGGCGGGGGATGGGGGTCGTGGGGGGTGACCGGCCACCGGCTCCCGCTTGCCCCGGCGGAGTCCAGCACACCTAAGGGCACGGGAAATTTAGGAGTTCGCCTGCGCAGCGACCTAAATCAATGCCGGTTTATCTCCTGGCTGTATTTTTACGAGGTGCAGCTACAAGCCAAGCGCGGCTCTGCCTTGTTCTCCTGCACAGCTCGGAGCTTTGCCTTCGCCAGCTGATTTATAACGAATGTCTCCGGAATTCCAGGGGAAGAATAATTATCCCCTCCTTCACCTCTTTGGTGGGGGAGGCCTTGGCTGCCAGCTGGGTTCCTCCTTGACCGCAGCAGTCCCGCGAAGTGATCCCGGAGGTGTTGGCCGGCGCTGGGGAGGGGGCTGCCGGGGGCGGCGGGCAGAGGCCAGGGCAGCGCTCCCGCAGGTGGCTCCGCCGGGGAAGAAGTTTCCTCACTTGATTTTGTGTCCTCTTACCCCTTCCCACGGTTAAACTGACCCCCTAAATATTTGTCTTCGGCACTTAAGGGCGGTGGCGATCCTCCCCTGTCAAGTTTGGAAGTACGCCCTTTCTCTCTACCCTTTTTCTTCAAGGTTTTCCAGTTCTTACAGCTTTACGTGTGCATAAACGCCTTGTCCAAAAATGCGTATACGGACATCTTCACACAGTGCATATACCTGCTGATGCCCGTTGCTCTGCTAAGGAGACCTCCGAGATGACCGGATGTTTGTCTGCATGTGGGGACATCGCTGTCCGAGCTCCGGGGCCGCGGCAGTCATGCCAGGTGAAGGGAGAATGTGGGACACGCCGGGCCCTGGCGCCGGGCTGGGCTGGAGGCGCTTGTAAAGGAAAGGGACTCTTAGCGTTTTCCTCCGAAACCTCGTCTCCCCTTGCACTGTATTGTCATAAAACATGAAGGTTTTTTTTTTCCCGGTCGGGTGGGAAATGCGATCGAGTTTATGAAAGAAAGCAAGCGTTTTGGCCTACAATAAAAAATTTGTAGCCGTTTTAATATTTTGCAGCCTAAAGAAAACTCGATCGTTCCCGCCCTGAGGGTTTCCTTTCGTTGTGAGAATAAAACGGGGGAGAGAGGAAAAAGCGACGCGGAGAGAGAACCGAGTCGCTCCTCTCCTTGTCCCATCCCCTTCTGCCCTGCGCGGATCCACAACTGCTCTCGGCTGTCGGTCCCCGGGGGACGCCAGTGTCGCGCCTCTAACCCCACTCCCCGGAGGGCCGGGGACATTACTGATGCACGTGAAAACAAATGATTTGCAACGTGAAATAGCAAAGGAGGAATCGAGCGCGGAGTTCACTCTTGGTCGCTGTTTTTTCATAAAATAAACGAAAATTTTTGCCTCCCCGGCTTAAAGTTTCTGCAGAGAAACTCCGTGGGTTTTACACGGTGGATGCGGGGGCCGGCCCTGCACGCTCCCCCCACGCGTGGAAATGAAAGCGTCCTTTCGTCCACTCTGTGTACCAGCCCAGTGTCAGATTCCAGTTACCCCGCAGCCCGCGCTGTCGCTGCCCCGGCGAAAGCTCCGCGCCGGTGGGCAGGGGCCGGGGGATCCGGCCGCGCGGGGGCTGCAGCCCAGCGGCACCGGGGCGGAGCAGCCCGCTCCCACAGAGGAGCCGCTGGCCCCGAAGCAGCCCCCTCTCTCGGGAGCCGCGTCTCGCACCGGGCCGTCTCGATTTCGTTCGCAAAATATTTCTCTCCTGCAACCGCGGTATAACCGAGAGGATGAAACCTCTCACCTCGTTTACATCGTTGAGACGTTAAATGTACGAATAGTGCTGTAAATGTGTTTTTTCCCCCTTTGGAGAAGAACGGCTGCTTCGAGGGGAGAGGCCCGCTGCCCCTCGCCGCTGCCCGCCTGGAGCGACGCCGTTCCCGGGGAGAGGAAGATGCCGTTCGGCACGGAAGGATTTTCCTCTCGGTCTTCTGGTGGAGTCAGAAAACGACATTTAAGAGTGGCTTCTCAATGGGTTTTCTGCCAAACGCAGCAATAACGAGTAATGCAGGGATGATGCGGGACGATGCGGCACTGAGGGGCATTTTGGCTTCCCACGTGTGATTTTGCAGTCTCCCCTTTTCCAGCAGCTGCGAGCGCCGATGTCCGAGCCGCAGAGCCTGTAGCTGCTCTTGCCCCCTCTCGCAGCTGCCCACTTCCAGCCCCATATCCCCAGGCGCAGAAGCTCCCCAGTCCTGGCAAGGGAGCTCCGGAGCATCCCCGGCGGGGATAGCTTCCAGGCTAGAGCCTGGTTCGGCCTTTGCAGTCCATGCACTGCCCCGGGGTCACTTCCAGTGGGAGGAAGGTGAGGGAATTCTGCTGTGTACAGCCCTGCGCTGAGTACCTAGGCACGGTCTCAGCGGCTATGGGCTGCTCCACAGCGACAGGGAGCAAGGACTGCTCGTTGCCTGGCCCCAGCTCAGATTCTCTGGGGACATCCCAGTGCCATCGACTTGGCCCCGACCGCAGGGCGCCGTGTCACAACTGACTGCTGCTCACCACCTGCCCCCGCCATTGCCCCAGCACAGATGTGTGCGTGCTGCCTCCGCCCGGCCCTACCAGTGTGACCCTTGACAGTTCTTCTCCTCCTCAAGGATGAGAACTGAGAGATCTCCGTTTGGGATATCTTTCCTCGGAATGTTTTAGGTCATCTCAGATGGCTCAATAGGCAGAAAGTGCTCAGCGATGGGGCAGAGGAACAGAAGGACCTTGGGAGATGTGGGCTTTTCCTACTGCTCGTAGGAGACTGGGACCTATGTGATGGGAAGAAAGGTGAAGCCAAGGCCTCCAGAGAAAGTTTGCTGGCAAGACCTCCAAGTATAGCTGCTGCGAAGATCACCATGCAGCCCTGCTGGAGATGCTGCTCCCTCCATCCCCGTACCGGGGTTTCTCTGCATGACAAAGGTTGATGCTTATCCCAAATCAGGCAAATCACGGGTGCCCTTTGCGGGAGGCCGAGCCAGAAGCTCCAGTGCGAGGTTTACTGCATCTCTGCGACTTCCAGGATCGAGACCTGGCACCGAGACCTAACCAAGACCTGGTGCCAGTCGCTGGGCAGAGGCAAGGTGGAGTGGCCGAGGTGGGGTCTGAGCACAAGTTCGTAGATCGGTGCCCGTATCTGCGAACTAAGTAACTGCTCAGCAACTTAGGAGCTTCCATTCATTGTCAAAACCCTCAGACGTTTGTCCGACGTCTCTCTTGTATCATCCAGAATACTGTGAACTGCCTTTCAATCTTTGGGTATCAGGATACAAGCCATATAGTATCTCTTTTCTCTTACGTACAAATACCCTTCATTTATAATAGGAGTAATAGATGAAATATCACTTAAGGGAAAAAAAAGCAAACAACATCCCGTAGTTCTTCACATTTGAAGGGTTTGTTTATTCTTTGTATGTACACAATTTAGGATGAAGGCGGGGGCTTCCAGGAGATTTGCCTAAGGTGTCCTTTTCACCTTGCAGTTTTTGACCTATATGCCCCACTAGTAAATTGTGACTATGAAAAGAAAAAAAATACCTATTATAAATCCCACTCCTGTTAAATATAGTTGCAAGACCAAATAATTGCAAGGTTCTGAATAGGAAATTAATTTAGAAGAATCAAACCACCATATATTAACTATTAACGTATTGCTATTGTAAACTAACAACCAGTTTATATCTGGACAGTTGCAGCACCATAGAAGATACGAAACACTATCAGGACCAGCTTCCTATATTAATATGCATACAACTTTCCTTAAAAATTGTGCATGATTTCTTCAGGAACAAAAACAGCTTAAAACTTCTGAACCCGTTCCCTGCAGCATTTCTGTGCTTATACACATAAAATATGGTTTCTCATTTACAAGCGAATCAGAGCGTACTGTTCCGAGAAACAACACAGAAGAGGTAGGTTTACACTGGAAATGCAATGAGGAGGTCGACAAAAAAGATGAACTTTAGCTTGGATTTCGGAAATGTTTTTATTAAAAGTCAGCTAAAATTTTTGTGCTTATAATTCGGGGTTAGTATTTTCTTTGAACGTACAGGTATGCATTAAAATTGATCTCCTTTATATGTATGTACGGGCCTATATGTACACGAGTGCTGGCTCGTTGGACTAAGGGGAAGGTATTTGGTTGTTGGGAAGTCCGAAATCAGTGGCAGTGGGGAAAGGACTTTACAGACTCGGACACCTGTGTTAGTGAGTCGTCCGACCGCAGGTGATGTTCCAAGCGTTTGGGTGTGTGTGGGGAGCTCGATCCCCGCCGTGACACTCGAGGACCCCACGGGTTCCCTCGCCCTAGAGAATCGTTTTCTGAGCTCCCTGGGCGAAACCCGCCCGATGCCAGCTCAAGGTGACCGCATGAAAACCGCAGAAAGCATCCGGGTGAGCAGGTCCCCGGCCGCGGCACCTGCCCGCATCCTCCCGCAGGCCTCTCTGCCCCGCTTTCCCCTCCCCTGGGGGGACACCCGGTCCCAGGAGCAGCTCTCCGGTCCCCGCGGGGCCGCAGTCCGTGCTTTCGGTGGCGCCTCTGTGGTCCTCACCCGGAGGCAGGGGACACCGTGAGGCGACGTCGGCCGTGAGCGGGGTAAAATTAGGGAAAGCCCGGTTTTTTTTCACTTCCGAGGCGCCATCTTTTTTATGCACGGCAGTCTCAGGTTGCCCGCCTCATCCCTCCCCTTAGCTGGGGCACCCCTCGGAAAGAGAGGAGCAGGGTGGACGCGGCACCAGGACCCCCCTGGCAGCACACGCCGGGGCGCAGGGAGCGCGGACGCCCGCGGATACTGCGCGCACTGCCTCACCTGGCTCCGGGGAGAGCGGCAGCCCTGGTTCCGGCTGCCGGCGGAGCAGGGAGAGCCCCCCGGGGCCGAGAAATGCCCCCTCTTTCTCTCCCGGCGGGAAGGGCAGTGATGAGCGCCAGTTCTTTCCCACCGCACGATCCATATAGAATTGTGTGTGCGTATATATATCTATCTATATATATGCACACACATATATATATACACACACATATGTTTTCAGTGTAGTTGTTTCTTACACGATCCGGGACGTTTTCTGCGGGCGGAAGGCAGCTCCTTCCCCGGGTGCTTTGCCGGAATAACCAGAGCACCCGCGACTGCTGCATTGCTGCTCTGCGAGTGCGTGCTTAGACCCGACGCGTGTGTTCCCGTTCGTTTATTTTTCTCTCGGTGTCCTTTGGGACTCTCTCAGTAAGCTGCCGGTAACATATCTAAATCGCTTCTGGCTTCTGATGCAAACGCAGCAAAGGCAGGGTCTTCTGCCTCTACTTTTTTTCCAGTTCCTTGAGTCTTTGAGCCGGATGGGAGAGGGGTGGGGAAGACACCACAAAGATGTGAAGAGAACGAGAGAGAAACATATTTTCTTGAGTCTGAAGCGTGACAATTCTCCCAGCAAGAGTCTGAAATCCTGGCAAGGGGGGGCGGTGGGTGCCGGGCCCGGCTGCGGGGAGCCCTCCCTCCCCTCCGGGGAGGGCGGAGAGGCACCTCCGCTCCGCCGCTCTGCCAGGAGTTGTTTGCCCGGAGAGGCTAATTGCTGTTTCTACAGTATTTGTACACTCTGCACCGTAGGAAAAAGGGATCCGCGCTGCATGGGCACCGTGAAATACCCGGCTAAAGAAACAGCTCTGCCCGCCACCCACGGCTTTCGGCGCTGCCCGGATTTGCCGGGAGGGGAGGCAGTAGCTGTGGGTGCACCACGTCTTTGTTTCTGAGGGAAACTAAGTTTTATTCTCTTGCCAGGCTGACACTAAGAGTGATTAGCGATTTGGAGCAATACTTGCCTCGTCCTGCTTACCAGAGATCGATCTGGGAGCAGCCGCCCTCCCCTCCGAAGCGCTCCGTATGTGGGTCTGAGCCGGGGCAGTCCGGAGCGGGCTCAGGGTCAGACACTGGTGGCAGGGGAGCCCCGACCATCCCGGCCGTCCCGGAGGGGAGATGTGTCCGCCAGCTGCTGTAGTTTTTTGTTGTTGTTTTTTTGTTTTTGTTTTTTTTTTTTAGCTCAGGTCTTGGCAAAGCACCCCCAGGGGTGAAGGAAACAGTCAGGTAATGAAAGGTTTCTCTCCCGGTGTTGAATTACAGCCAGTGTGCCTGCCCCACCAAATCCCTCATGTAGCAGCCTTTGCCCCAACAGCCAGGCTCTGAGTCCAGGACCAGAGCTGGGAGGGAGGGTGACCCCATCGTCTAGCAGTGACCGCAGTGTGGCCTGATCTCTGCGGCTTCTGCAGCCACAGCCATCGAGCTTCCCCTTCTGTCTGCTAACCGTCCTCTTAAGGGACGACTTCTCATTTAAAATAGAGGAGCAGCTCGGCGGCCTCCCTCAACATGATGTGATGTGTGGTTAGAATAACCCTTGCTTGCTGAGAAGTTGGGGTGGAGGAAAGTCTCTGATTTTAACTGTGCTGGGAATTTTCCACTTCCATTTCAGTCACAGAAACTGTTTCCAATGTGGAAAATGCTCCAGGCCACTGCATGATTAAATTCATTTGCAGCACTTGGGATGGGACATTGCAGTGACAGAGACTGAGATTGGGACTTTCTGTTGGGTCATGACGGGGCTGCAGGCATTGTAATTGGAAGAGTATTCATATACCAAAGGGTCATTTCTCCATCTTGCTCCTTCCACACCTCCCTTCTGAACGTGAAGGCAATCCCAAGCATCATCATTTATCCATCTTACAGTGGCATCTACCTATAAGATAGTGAATCCCATGTTGATAGTGGTGATGATGATTGCTTTATTTATTGATAATAATTTCTGTCCTTGAAGTCCTTTTTTACCTTACCTTACCTTACCTTACCTTACCTTACCTTACCTTACCTTACCTTACCTTACCTTACCTTACCTTACCTTACCTTACCTTATCTTCAATACTACAGAAGTCCTATAGTCCTTCCTGTGATCCAGTCAGCCACCTGATCCTTCTTGAAACATTTAAGAAATCTTCTTTGATTTCTTCTCCTCTTTCTTCAGGTTATTATGTTTGTCTGCCCACAAGGATGTGAACCTGAAAACCTTTCCACTAATCTATGGAGCAACAGTCCCTTCCACGTTATCATAGTGCATGGAAAGAACAAGTCCTCCCAGAAAAACTAGTGTGTTAAAGCCAACCAAGTGGTCTGCTATGCCCAGTCGTGGGCAGAGCTCAGGCTTTCCTGGGCTGCCAGTGGGTGTGGATGCTGCCTGGTGCTGGCACGCCTGGAATTTCACATGTGGTGCCCGACACTTGCACAGTCAAGCCCAGGTTTCCAGGTATATTCTTTCTGGGCTTCATTCCACCCTCATGCACCAGAGCAAGTAATACCTTATTCAGCAGTGAGTTTCAGCCAGTCTTAGTCATGAAGATGGAATTGGTCTTACAACAACAATAATAGCTCTTTACCTGCATCCTTTCCAACACTTGCTACCTCCTCATCACAAAAGCAAACAGAAGCTTCCAGAAAGCAGCAGCATGTTCAGAGAGATCTGGCTCCTCACCAGTCCTAATTTTGCCAGGTGGTGCTTGCTTCAAGAGCTTGAGCTATAGCTTGAGCTATAGCATATCCTTTCTAGTATTGAACTGGGAAGACACAAACTCTTTTATGCAATGGAGAACTGAATATTTATCTAGTGATTAACAGTACTGACTTTGGTGTGTGCTGCTTCTAACATGAATCTACCTAGCATCAGCTTTCAGAGACCAGAAATTAAAATTACTTAATCTTCTAGACAAAAAGTCTCTGTATTTGATAACAGGAGTGGATTACAACTTTCATCCCACTGTCCTTCTCTTGTCCTACCCTTCCTTCCATTACTGTACTGAAATCTGTGAGAGCTGTATGTGGACATTGGGGAAGAGGACTTGTGCCTATTAGCAGCTACAATTACTTAAGTACCTCAGCCTGGTGCAAAGTGAGCCAAGTCAGGCCATGTGTAACAGCTGAATAACTGGGCATAACAACTCAATAGCAGCTTACTCTCTGTGTGATTATTCATCCCAGGTATTTCTGCAATACTTTTCTGATTTTTTTGTTGTCTTCCATTTTGGTCCCATCCAACACCATATTACAAGGTGCTGAGT
This sequence comes from Aegotheles bennettii, assembly GCA_013398125.1. Lineage (NCBI taxonomy): Eukaryota > Metazoa > Chordata > Aves > Caprimulgiformes > Aegothelidae > Aegotheles > Aegotheles bennettii. The sequence continues at coordinate 14,313 of VZRW01014185.1, forward strand.
AACAGCTTATGAACCCTACCAAGTAATGGCTCCAGGGTTTGTTTACCAACATCCGCAAGAGACTCCAGCTTTTCTGTAGAAACAGAAACTGAGCCCAGGCTTATCCAGGTATCAAGCTGTCACATTCCTTGGGGCCTGCAGAGCAAACTGGCCTTTGTGAAGAATGTTTACCATGACTGTAAGGCAGCTGTGTTTATAGAGTCATTTCAGGAAAGTCTAGAAATAACCAGCTGGATTTCCATAACAGATTTGTACCCAATTGTAAGGGAAGAACTGTTCATCAGTTGGAGCTTTGCATCCGTCACAGGTAATGCAATGAAATGGCAGTGACAAGGCGCAGAGTCTAACAAGGATGCAGGAAAGTCTTCATTCAGCTCTAATTCAGGTTTTAATTTATCTATTATTTCAGGATCTGTTCCTGAAATTAGAGGAGCCGATTGGTATAATCCTGATCTCTGGGCCACTGGTAAGTATTCCCACTCAGTGGGACTGTCATTAGCTTTAGATTCTTGCCATGTGAACATTGTGCCTACAGGCCATTTTTTAAAGCTTCCAACTTAGTAGCTGTGGAAAGATACGCTGTGAGATTTAGGACACAGGAGAATGCTGGTCACAGAGGCTTATCCCGGCTTCAGGACAAGAGTAAGTTTTTGTTATAAACAATACCCACTGTGTGAGGAATTCTGTCCATTTTTTCTAAACTGTAGCACCTCTCCATCTCAAACATCTCCTTTCCCATGCCACTCCCAGTACCAGAGGCAGTCAGGCACAGTACATGGAAGAGGACTGAGAAAACCATGAGGGAACTTATTAAGGATGTACAATTTACTTTGTACCTCTATGGAGCACTGACTCTGGAGTATACTGCCTTTAACTTGTTCACTCAGATACTGTTTAGCCCAGGCAGAACAGGTCCTTTAGTTTTACAGACAAATAGATTAGTTATATTTTTGTTTTGCTTGGGGGATTTTTATATTTTTTTCTACAAGTTTGTCAATGCCTCCTACAGACTTTGAGGGCAATATTTTAAGGCTTATTTTAGTCACCTTCTTTCAGTGGTGAAACTCTTCCCATCTTCTGTAATAAACTGAAACTTTCAACATTTTCCAGACCAGAAATTTGCAGGAATTTCTGAGGTATGAATTCTTCATAATTATATCAAAAACTTTGCTTGTTCACTTCCATTTTTAACCTCACTGACAATGAATATTCTGGTCTCCCTGTGGCTGGTTAAACCAACTGCAAAAATTATATTCGTCAATTGAACAAAACATCCAGTGATGGTGATAATCAGATGAAGTAACTCAGATAAAAGATTTATTTTCTCTGTATGACTGCAAAGTGGAATATTATAGAAGCCATCAGACCAAGTTCTGCCTTATGATTCACCTGCTCTGTTTCCAGAGAGGGTAGGAGCTACCAGAAGGTATGAAAGAGGCTTTATATTCTATAGCAGATGACAATTGTCTTGTTAGCTCAAACTCTAGCAGCGTATGCTTTCGCTCTGGAGTTCCTTGAGGCAGTTCTTTGATTTATGATGGCCCAAATGTTAACTGGCAAACACGCACATGCAAAGGAGCCACAGAAGCCAGCAGCAGCCAAACACAGACGGCTGAAGGCAGAAGTTTGTTTATGAAGTAAAACTGTAAATAATCCTTTTTTTCCCCCCTCTTCCCTTAAGTAACTGCAGTTCAAGAGGCAGTGGAAATACTGGAAGGGCGGAAAATTAGTCCTAAGCCGTTTGTGCGGAGTTTCACTAGGAGGAGCCATACCATATGTAATGAATGTGCAGAGCTGTTTGCAATTAGCATACATCAGAACTGCTCCCAGGGCAGCATTTTTGCTATTGCCATTTTTCATTCAAATAAAGACTTTTCAAATAGTTCAGAAGGCAAAAATGACTCAAGTTACTGTAATCCTTTTATTTCTCCATATGTTATTTTTATAGATTTCATTCTGCCACCAAGAGGATAGTAACTATAACTACCACATCATCTACACACTTTATGTAGGACTGTAGCATTTTGTAAAATGTTTCTATATCTTCCTGTGTATTTTGTACAACAATGAGCATAACTGGACATGATCCTACCTGGCTCTTCACCTGCAGTAAAAACAATAAGCAATAATAACAATATGGGGAGCCAGGAGTGGGAGTGAGACTTACTACTTGAGTTCTGCAGTTGTTCATCCCTAGGGAAAGAACAATTATATCTTTAAGGTACTGAAAATGGCACAGAGCCACTCTACTCCAGGTTGAAAAACACAGGAAAATAAAAGTGAGTAATGAGGCAGACTGCCTTTGGCAGGGAGCTCTCTGGGGTTATTGTCACTGCCATGTTCCTTCAGGAAGCCCAAATGTTCCTGTGGGTTTGTCCTTGGAGAAAACAGCTACAGCTCAGCCTCCTGTTTTACCTCTTGGACTGCTGTGTGCCTCTGAGGTGAGTAATGCTGCATGCCTGCTTCTAGGTGCCGGAGTAGAGGTCCATATGCTTCAGGACATATGCTATCCTCTTCAGAGGGTTGAGGGAAAAGTCTGCTGTTGGAGTGATCCACAGTGATGGAAAGGGTCATCTACTTATGTGAGTTGGGATTTGAACCTGTGTGGGTAGCTGACCCTACAGAGGACCAATAGATACTGGTGTCAGGAGCCCTTGCTGGATCACCTCCACCCACCATAAGGGACTTGGAAAGTCCAATGGATTCTCCACTAACATTGTTCTGCAATTCTCTGTCATAGGAACCACAGCTGAACTGTTTAAAATTACTGAACTGTTTACTTTTCAACTCTGTATTACATTAGGGGTCCAAGCTAAGCTAATAAAGATGTAGGAAAACAAAAACTGAATATCCCATTTGTGCATTTCTGATGGGCATAAAGGCACAAAGTTTTTTGCACAAGTAGAAAAGGTCAGACCCTTTGAGTCTGTTTTTAAGGAAAAAAATTACAACTTTCTTCAAAAGTAGTGTTTAAACATTCTCCTTACAGTTTGCTCCTTGCAAATGGAGGCTGGAGTCTTAGATGTCGCCCTGCTTAAACCTATGAGATTTATTCTGTTTGCAGACTGACTCCATTTAGATTTCTGTGAAACGAGGGTGACCTGACTTATCAGCATCAAAGGAGCTGTTGCGAGAATATTAACAAGACACTGGAATATGGGAGGGACTGGAGACATTCCTGGGAAGGTTTTAGCCTAGAGATGGAAAATACAGTTGTGTTATTATTTTAGCACGTGTCTTCTATAATGCTAAGGTTTGCTATCAAACACAACACAAATTGCACATCTGGTTGGAGGAAATAAATGCAATAATGCTTCAAAGACTATCTCTCAGGCTTAAAAAGCAAAGAGATGAGGATTTATTGGTGTTTTTATTATTAACAGAAAAGCCTTGGGATCTCAAAATAGATCAGGGTTATAGGTAAAAGTAGGATCTCTTTTCTTCTTTGTTCACCTTAACAGGCAATTAACATCAAGCTAAAATATGATCATCTGAATGCTAATACTTTGACTGTGTGAGTTTGGATAATGTTAGCTTAATACATAGATGAAAAAGAAAAAGACAGTAGAGAAAAATATGCATTAGAAGCATATTCCTCATCTTAAACATTTCAGACAGTGTGCCATTCTGGAGATACTATTTGCTTAAGAAACCGCAGTCTTATCCTTTTCCAGTCTTGCAAGACCTTTGGAAAGCAACAGTGGGCTACTTCTGTGCAAAGGCTTGGAACGAATGTCTGTTTGGAATAGAATGAACGATGAAGGAAAGAATAACTTCTAAAATAGATGTCTTATAAAATTATAATTCAAGGGAGCTGGGGTAAAAATAGCAGTTCCAAATTAGCAAATTGAGGGTAGCTTGAAGACATACACATAAGATTTCCTGCCTGAGTTGCTGGTGACTTCAGTCTCCTTTCCAGAACATTGTTCCATGCAGTGTTGCTTAAAGCCTCACAAGAGTCATTGGAAAGTGTTGGAGGGAGCTGCAGAAATCCTGGCCATCTCTTTCTCCTAAAAATTGTCTCCAAGAGCTCTTCTGCTCAGTCAGGGCTGGGTTAAATCTTTCATGAAATTTAAATTAAATTCTTATGGCAACATCTTTATTGATTTTATAACAAAATCTGACCCATGCTGGGTTAAGGTGAGGACATCCTTCGTTTTGCTGGGTTATTGCTTAATTACTAAACAAAGAAATATTAAGTACAATTTTTGTGACTCATACAATATATCAAAATGACACATACTGTGAAGTCCCATTTACGTCTACCACACTGGCATTTAGCTCACTTTCCATTATTCCTGAGGCTATTAAAGTCAGTGATTACAGGAGGTAACATGCCTAATATTGACTGTATTGTGGAATAAAGCGATGTTGAGCTGTTAGAGTGTGTTTTATATTAAGTACAAAAAAATTCTGATACAGTTAATGTAACTATAAATCTCAATCCAAATGCTTATATGTCTCTTTTATGACCTGAATAAACTCTGAGGTAGAAGTAGGGCAGCTGAATAACTGCTCGCTGCCAAACCGCATATTCGCCTGTATATGCACTTACAATATCCTTTTCATATTGAATAATAACTGAAAGACAGAGAAGGGACTGAATATTTTCTCTAAATGAGGTATCTTTTTTCCAGAACACCGAGTTTAATGGTTAAAAAATTCCCTGAATAAACATGATCTTCAGAATCAGAAATATATAAATAAAACATAAACCAAACAAAATAGTGTAGGGGTTCTTTTCCAGTGGAAATCCAGTCTGTGCTTATGATAAGAGGTGCTTTACAGGTTTTGATGTGTTAAATATTGAACACTTAGGCACTCTGCAGCTTGGGGAATGTGCATTGCTCTGCTGCTTTAGGGAGGATGCAGGGCTGGCTCGGGTGGGGAGGCAGCCAGAAGCCATGATCGCCTGTGGAAGGACTGACGTTCACTGTCTGTGTGAGCTGTTGGAACAAGGTTGGGCTGTAAGGGCAAAGAACATTTTTGGAAGGCTGTACCAGACACAGCTGATAATGTGATTTGACCTGGCTTTGTGCGTGCTTGAACTCACTGATGCAAGCCCCCAAGCACAAACCCCAAGCAGGAAAAGCATGTGCCAGGACAAGGTAAGGACCAGGTAAGGCCCTGCCAAGGCTCAGTCTTTCATCCTCACACATGTGTCCCCTAAACATCAGCACGCGTTTAGTGAGGTTTCAGCCCAGATATCTGCAGTGCAAGGGTAGTTGCAGCATGCGAGCCTGTGGGGTGAAACAGGGAGTGACCCACAAAAAGTAAGACTTAGGTGCGAGTTGCACTGAAAATCACAGAATTAAGCCCAGAGAGAGATCAACTGCCAGAAAGCACAAGCTTTACTTCAATCAATTCCCACTGAAATCAACTCCTTTCAATGGGAAGTTCTCCTTAAAGACCTTAGGTACAATATGACCCTTTAATATTAAGCATGTCAGCATTTAAATTGATGATGCTGATTTTTTAGAACTATTTACAAGGGGAGTATTTCCCTCTGAATTTGTAATAAATCATGTAAGACATCTTTTCATTCCATTCCCCTTTAAAAAGAAATATTTGGTAGTTTAAAATGTTTAATGTAGTGGAAAATCTAAAGGGAAAAATAAAGCATCAATAGGCTATTTCAGCAGCAGAAACCATTTGGGACCTGCTTAACCTCCTAAGCTCTTCTCCAAATTTATTTGGAAAGGGACATATAAAGAGCTCATCACTTTCCATCTCCATTTTCATGTGTGGGGCATATGAAATAGTTTAGCTTCATACTCACACTCCAAGCTGATATTGACAGTGGGCTGCAGTAACTTGAGATCACTATTTCTTCCTCCTTATGACAGTTCTGGAACATTTGGTTGACTAATTACCTTGTTACTAGTCAGCATTTTTATATATATATATATTTGACTTTATTTATGAATGTACATGTCTGTAAGGGTAAGAGCCACACACATAGGATACCATTTTAAAACAGAGGATTATTACACCACCGTGTCCCCAGGCTTTCCCTGTGCTTGTGATAGGAAAATTACACAGGCAAGAGAAAATTTTAGTTATGTGGAGTACTTCACCCTGTGCATTGCTCAGTACAGACTAAACTGAAGGACTGACATGGAGACACAGTCAAGGTCTTCCCCAGTTGAATGCAAATCTTTCCCTGTCTTCAAGGGTTGGTGGACCAAATTTGAAAGCATAGAGATTATGGGGCATCAGGCAGTGTGGGATATCTCCGCCTCTCCTCCTCAGTTTAGCTCACATTTGTAATTAATAAATCTGTAAGAAAAGTTTCTTCAAAAACTTCCAAACGTAGCCAAATTCTACTTACGCTGGGGCACTTGACATAGCACTGGCTTCGCAGACACTGCTCCCATTACTGTCAATAACAATCAACCAAGCAAAACCTTCAGATTAAAAACCTAAATAAATTATAAGGACGTGTGTGTCAGTGGCTATCTGTGTCTGCATCTGTATCAGTGTCTCTGTATATATATATATATATTTCTTTAGTTACCTTTTGTGTTATAAATAAAAGCTTTTTACCATACCCAAACTTTAAAGCATTATTTTAGAAGTTGAACTCCACAAAGCATGTGCTTTTCCCTCACCCCCTTCTTTCTCTTTCTTTTTTTCAGCAATGTCTGGCTTCGCAGACCCTTGCAGGAGTATCTGTTCTGCATTCTTCAGAGGTAGCTCAAAAAGAAATCCAGGCAGCAAACCCACCTCTCAGCCCTCCTGCAAAACCCTGCTGAAAGCCCTGTTAAAAACTACACAGTACTGAAACACAGCATCAGCATTAACACTACATTAATAAGCACTTATCCATCCAGAGAAGATTATTTTCCCTAAAAAACTGGTTGCTAGCTTCTATAGGGTTGAGTCACATTAATCTGACAGACTACTTCCAGAAAGAGCAGCATAGCTGTAAGGGTAAACAGTGTTCCATTTATTTATGGTAAAAATGTAAGTGGACCCTCCTGAGGGGAAAAGTAGCTGGAGTAAGGGAGGCAGACATGCTGGATGATGACAGGCGGTTTTATCCCAGTGGAAGTTTTTTTACTTCATCACTTTTTGGGAGGTTCTGTGGCTGCAGAAGGAAAGAAGCAGAAGGGAATGATGAGGGAGAAATACAGACCAGTTGTTAGATGTGACTAGGGAGCAGCTGGGCAAGGAAATGGGGATAAGGCATGGAAACTAAACACATGAGCAAAAACCTAGAGCTAAGAGGCTGCATTCAGGAGGTGGAAAGCTGGGTCTGGGGACCCAGGGGAATTGGGACTTGAAACCCAGATGGGAGAGACCAATACCTTCAGATAAGAGGCTGGCAGAGAGAAAGGATGAGTGATTGGGACTGGCTGGGAAATGGGAACAGCAACTGGCTGAGAGAAAAAACAGTGACTGGAAACAAGGAGCCAGAGCTGAGGAAGGAACAGGACTGGGCCAGAGAGGGTTAGAGAGGAGTAAGACAAAGCAAGGGGAGGAAAACTTCTATTAGAGATTACAGCCCCTTCACTGGTCATTCCAGGGCAGGGAATGGAGTATGAGGACTCTGGGTCATGGCACTACTCTGGTCTCAGCCCCTAGCAAAAGTGTTCTCTGATCCATAGAGAAGTTAGCCACTTAGTATGGCTACAAATTACACTATTAACTCAAAGGGCAGAGGTCCATATGGAGAAGCTAAGAGCTAACCCCAATAGCATGAGGTATAGAGGTGTTAATATGATGCCACATAATAGAATTTTTGTTTTTCCACTTTGCTTCATTAAGAACCTAGGAAATTACCTACAAACACTCTCTTAAAAGAACTCTGTGAGTTGCCAAAGCAAACACGCAGAATTTGAAAAGTGCCAGAGCTGAAGTTATCTGCATTTCTTTCCCCCTTTACATGTATGCATTGGGAATAGAGGAAGCCCTCGAAAGATGTGTGCTCAGTCCTGGTCCTGACTCATCCTGAATCAGTATCTCAGCCCCCTACTCATTTGTTTCAGATTGAACCGTGTGTTTTGATCACACCTGAGGAGTTGGGGAAAACAATGACAACTATCTCGCTCAAAGCCATTGAATGCCGATCTGAAGAACTGGATGCACCCCTTGCTGCTTGTGCCACATATCTCTTACATGACATCAGTAAGTTCTTACACCAAATTTTACATGCATGGTCACTAATTGCATGTTCCAAGTTATACAGATATCTGACTTGAGACTCCAGGGTCTGATTTGGAGAAGTGCTAGGCACTCACAGCTGTGGCAGGACTCAATGGGAGCTCTGCTCTGAATATCTGAAGAATTACATAACGGTAAGTATCCTGACAAATTAGCTCCTGAAGCCTTAAATTTGGGTACCCCAAACCACTGCACCTCTCTGTTCTTCTGTTTTCCAGCTGTAGAATGAGGATTATAATCATACGGGAGATCTGAAAATAAATACACATTTGTGAATTACTTAGAGACTGCAGTCATTAAGACCATGGGAAACTTCCCAAACTAAATTAAAAACTCTTTCTTCTGATCAAGACCAACTAGTCTGTGGTAAATACGGTTTTGGGCCACATGTTAAACACATGGATAAAGTAGATTATTGAATGGCTTTTCAATAAATGAATGCCACCCATCCTGAGCAGTGAATGAGGCAGGAATCCTGTGGGAAAGGCATGAAGTGGTCATATATTTAAAGATGGCATCACAAGCGTGCATATAGAGGGAGCATATTTAGCCTGTGTGCTCCTAAGGCTGGCTATTCAAACTGCTGCACACTTAATGTCACAACAAAAATCGCTAGTATGATTTCTGTGAGTGAAAGGTTAGGCATAATAAATGGTTTAGAATTGTTTTTTCTTTTGGGGAAGAGATTTTCTGATTGAAATTGAGCTAAACATTTCATGTATGTGCTGTTAGCCAACCCTAATTCACCTCAAAAAAAAAAAAAGAGTATATGTATATACTGTTACAAAAACTTAATAGGGACTGGGTTACTGGCATATATTACCTGGCACACTGAAACTGTAAAGTCTGCTTTCGCCATCAGAGTGTGACTTATCATCTGGAAGTGATTTAGTTGTGTGGTTACCTTTGGACTGCTGTTCTTTTTGGTTCTTTACTAGCAAGCAAATAACAATGGAGAATAAGACTTCAGCACTATCAAGTAAACAAATAATTGGGCTGGAGATTTCAAAGCCAGAGGTGAGAAGTGATTTTGAAGCTAGTCAAAACTCTGCAGGTTTTATCCTTCATGGTTGCTATTAAAAGTAGTTATAAAATCCAGATCTCTGCCCTCCCTTGCTCCCCAGCCCCCTCTTCCCTTAACTGCATGGTATGCAGGGAACATTGCTTGAAATATACAGCCGCTCAGCTCTGCACAGACCGTGTCCATAAACTGAGTTTGTTTTCTGAAGTAATTTGCACAGTATAGATCTATATTCTCCTCTAAGTGCACACACCTGTAATTTCCATCAGCATCACTAGGAGCTACTTGTATGTAATGAAGGGAAAACGTGCTATGCTGGGCACTTCACAGGAGAATCTCCAAATGGGTTCACATTACCTCCCTCTGACTAAAAAAGCCATTAAAAGCACCTCTGATAAATTTCCTATGACTGGTTCACATGGCAGGTGACCTTTCAGTAGAAATAGAATATTTATACCTGACATCCCCAGTATTTCTGAACCAAGGACAGAAATTTCAAGAATATATCAGCCCAAAGACATTATTCTGTGTGGGACCACAGCTTTCATACTTACTGCATCTCAAAATGCTTTTGCAGAGTAAACAGGCACTGTTCATTTAGCAATAAATAAATGCAGAAGAAAAGAGAAATTTAAAGGTGATGACAAATGAGAAGATATTTATTCATAGTCAAGATTTAATTAGGTTGAAGTGGAGAAATACTGGAAGGCAGTTTCAGATGCAGGAGCTCCAGGAGGATTTACACAGTGTCCACTGAGGTGAGAATGAAGGAAGGACCAAAGGGAATGCCTCAACTATGTTACCAAGAAGAAGGGAATGAAGAGGGGAGAGTGTGATAAAGAAAGACCGGTAAGGATAGAGAGTTCAACTGATTATTTTAAATGTGACACATCACATATTATTCTTTAGTGCCTTCTTAAAGCTCCATTGTAATGCACTCACTAGAAATTGTGTGGGAGGAGCATCTTAGACTACCACAGGGGAAAAAAAGAACAGTAAAACTTGAAAGACTTTACAGGCACACAGTGTTGAGACCATATTTTCTGAAGTTATTTTCAATTATTCAGTAGAAGAAAAAAGAAATCTTTTGTTCAGATCATATGTTAAGGTAAACGTCTTTCCTAGTAGGGTAGTGCAGTGCTGGAAGTCATTACTCAGAGGGGCTGCAGATTCCACATACAAGGAAGTTTACACAACTGAGCTAGGGACAGTCACGCTGACCTGGTCTGCTGCTAGGGGATGGTGGGGAGCACTGATAAGGAGTGTCAGAGCCCTTGCAGTCCTCTATTTTCCCTAACCAGCATCGGCAAAGGGAGCAGGGACCCTGTGTTTTGATTTGTGGAGGCCCCTCTCTGGCTCTGACACCAGCAATCAACAGAAAAAATTACTTTGAAAAACACCCTGTGAGAAAGCATTGCAGGTCACAGGAGAAGAGTTTGATAAATTTTAGCTGATATGTTTCTCATTTGCTTTCAAAGCTGTGGCTAATGACTGACATGGAGAATAGCTTCAAAATCAAACCAGTTCATTTTTGAGAAGTATTTACAATAGGTCCAGCATTAATGAAGAGTCCTTGAGACTGGCAGCACTAGGAATGATAATAGTGCCTCAGGCCCTCCCCATGCCTGAAAGAGGTCAGGGATGCCAGGCAAGATAGGCAAAAGGATGCTTGATCTGTCAGTCCAGTGGGGCTTACATGGAAGCTGCTTCCTTACAGAATAAATTTCAATTGCTCCTCACATGCCCAGCAAGAGAAGTGTGGGGATGCAGGGGATTTAGGCAGCAAGTGCAAGAGACACCTTCAGGGTCAGGTACCAGCTGCGAAAGTGTGGAGGGGATGTTGTGAAAGCCAGTGTTAGGGGCTGCTGGACACAGGAGCTTAAATGAGCACAAATGCAATTATAGCCTTTCATCAGTCCTGCCCTGTATATCTAATATTTAATATGAATCTGTTCTGGGACAATTTCCGATAAATTATTCTTGCCCTTATATGTGTTAATGCCTCCAACATCTTGGGCTCCACTCTTTTTTAACTTCTGGTTCACGAAGGGCAAGTCCTGTTTAACCAACCTGACCTCCTTCTATGATCAGGTGACCAGCCTAGTCTATGAGGGAAAAGCGGTGGATGTTGTCTTCCTGGATTTCAGAAAGGTATTTGACACTGTCCCCCACAGCATTCTGCTGCAGAAGCTGGCGGCTCATGGTCTAGACAGGTGGACTCTTCACTGGGTTAAAAACTGGCTGGATGGCCGAGCCCAAAGAGTGGTGGTGAATGGAGTTAAATCCAGATGGAGACCGGTCACAAGCGGTGACCCTCAGGGCTCGGTCTTGGGGCCAGTCTTGTTTAATGTCTTTATCGACGACCTGGATGAGGGGATCAAATGCACCCTCAGTAAATTTGCAGATGACACAAAACTGAGTGGGAGTGTTGATCTGCCCAAAGGTAGGGAGGCTCTGCAGCAGGATTTGGACAGGCTGGAGCCATGGGCTCAGGCCAATTGCATGAGGTTTAACAAGGGTAAGTGCCGGGTCCTGCACTTCGGCCACAACA
>VZRW01014185.1:26301-48673 GCA_013398125.1 Aegotheles bennettii
GAGAAGGGCAACGAGGCTGGTGAGAGGTCTGGAAAACAAGCCTTATGGAGACTGGCTGAGGGAACTGGGGTTATTTAGCCTGGAGAAGAGGAGACTGAGAGGAGTCCTTATTGTCCTCTACAACTACCTCAAGGGAGGTTGTAGTGAGGCTGGTGTTGGTCTCTTCTCCCAAATTGCTAATGACAGGATGAGAGGAAATGGCCTCAAGTTACGTCAGGGGAAGTTTAGGTTGGGTATTAGGAAGAAGTTCTTTACTGAGAGGGTGGTTAGGCACTGGAATAGGCTGCCCAGGGAGGTGGTGGAGTCACCGTCCCTGGGGGTGTTCAAAAAACAGGTTGATAAGGCACTTGAGGCCATGGTCTAATGGTCCAATGGTTAGGAATATGATGGGATAAAGGTTGGACTTCATGACCCTGGAGGTCCCTTCCAACTATAATGATTCTATGATTCTATGATTCTATGATTCTAGATGCATCACTTCCTGGAAAAACGTATGTGGAGTGGAGCAGCATGTTGTGATCGGGAATTCTACTATTGATATCTATTTCTTAACTAACAATCAGAAAATAGCTGAGATTATGCCCAGGGTAACAACCCCAGCAATACACCCAGTATGTGTGATGCAGTGTCCTGATAAATCCCATGCAGTTAGTGCATGGAAGAATGGATAACTATAATGCATTCAGAAAAGTCTCACAAATGGTCCAAGAAAACCAGTGGCCTGGATTTCTATTGCCTCTCTCTGGAGCTATTCAGAAAGCTTACACTCCCTTTTTTCCAAGTTACTGGTCCCAGTCCACTGGCCATTGAGCCCAGCATGGTGGCGCAGCCCTGCAGCCCCTTCACCCTCTGACTTTGCATGTCCAGCACAGTCCAGAGCCAGGGACACATCATGGCACGATGACCCCAGCATGTGAGACAGCAGGGCTGTTGTCAACTGGTACAAGTCGAGTCCAATGAATCTCGCATCCAGAGAGCATGATGAGCCTTACCCTGTGAATCTGTGACTGTCAGGACAAATAGGCTTTTGCTTCTTTTTATTTTTACTCTCAAAAGCAGATTTAGTTTATATAGGAGAGACAGTAAGTCAGTTTTATGATCAGGTTTGGATTACTAGTTGCACAGCCTCAAGCACTGAGTAGCAAGTTGACTTTCCTTCAGCTGAGCTGCCATAGCTGGATGTACAAGTGCTCTTAGCACATTCCAGCTGCCAGGGATGACGTGTTTGGTGTTGAGACATCCTCATGGATATGTGCTTCAGCAGCAAGCAAAGAGCTGGAAATAATTGCATCCTTCTTCCCAACATTAAAGGAGATTAGCAGGTACGGGGAGACAGCTTTTTTGTTGGGTTATGGTGGGATCTACTTTATCTTGCAAATCCAGAGAAAAGTAAGGTGGTTTAACATATCTCCCTCATCCCTGACACATAGGTACAATTATTTTAAATTTCTTTTAGTTACAGAGCCAGAAGTGGATTTTTGGTTAAGTGGCTTAACAGAAATACAGAGCTAGCAATATTGGGTTAGTTATTTCTTAGAAAAATATTCAAGTTTAACACAATGTATATTTCTAAGGTTTTATTTTAATGCTTCCAACACCTATGTAAGATATTGTGGCCAACATGCCAAGAGATACTTTTTGATGAAGACAGAAAGTGACCAAAGAGGGAGGATGCCACGGATTCCCTTTCTCACATTAATATTTTAGGTCAAAGCCTGATGCTTACAACATTTGCCCTAATTTGCCTAGAGCACCATATCTACATGAAGCAATGTGCAAGGTTAAAATGTCTAAAACATTTCTTCCCCCCTTCCCTGCTGTAAGCAGGCACTGGCTGATACTGTAGGAACACCTGTGTATTGCCAGCTTCTGCACTTTTAGTGACCAGTGAAACTTCCAGACGTGTCCTTTCTGCACTTTTTTATTGGTTAAGTTCACAGAAAACCCACTTAATTATTGCATAATGCCTTCATGAATCAAGCTTTTACTGTGCAATTCAAGTTGCAGTAAAATAAGTGTGCTTCATATGTTAACAATTACAGGCTAGATTTATAAAAGCATCACACACTGTTTGCATTGGCTTTTCTAACGACTTTATTCATAAAACAGTGTTAATGCACCTAAAATAAATTCATCCTCCTTCTGAAACTCATTAAACTCTTGTGTCTCTGCACAGATAATTCTTTAGTCACCATGAACCCCAGGAATGCGTCAAGTATAATGAAGATGGTATGTTCTCACTCACACTCTTTTAGCATTCAACCAGCCAGGTATGTGTGTTAGATGTGGCTAGAGACAGGTCTATGCTGCTTCTCACAGGATTTGAAGTTACAGGCATGAGGGATCATCCATGATGGACTCAGTCCTAAAGATCCAACGGGTGAATTACAGCAAGGAGCTCATCCACTGTAAAAGGACACCAAGAAGAATTTTGCTTTGAAATTCTAATCTGTGCTGCAAGTTCAAGTTTGCTCTGCTCCCACTGGCTCCAATGAATGTCAGCCATACTCACACAGCTGTAAAATGTTATTTATACCTGTAAGTCTAGTGGGGTCAGAGCAACACAGAACTGGTGTAAGAAAGGAAACCAGTGTGTTGCCTTACTGTAAGTGAAGGCAGGATTGCCTTCAATACCAGACAGGCCTTTAGCAACAGAATTTCCCTTTTACAAATCATGTTTCTTCTGGATGGAAACTAAAATTAGATTTATTTTGTAAGAAACATTTCTTACTTAATGCAATTTGACCTTTTACAAGTAATTTTCAGTTTTACACTAATATGGCAAAATAATTTGCTTTCTAACTGTTTTCTTGTTCCTTTTTTACAAAGTTTGTTGTTTGTTTTTTTAATATGGGGACACATGCACATACATAGATTTGTTTAAGGTTTTATAGAATATGACTTGCAAAAGAGACAGTGAGGAAGAAGTTGTTGATGAAGGGGACTCTTCACATAAACAGGACTCATCACTACTTTTTGACTTAGCCTTCCTTGAAGATCCATAGAAACAGTAGTGTTTCTTACCAAATACCAAGTGAATTTCCTGATTGGAACATGTGATCAACTTGGAAAAAATGTGGGTTTTTGCAACTTGTTTCCTGCCCAAGTATAACTTTGCCTTTGGCTAAAGTAGCACCACAAGTCATAATCTATTAAAGTTCTGGTTTTTCTTTTTGGAACTGAGCACTCAAGCTTTTCATGTGAAAGTCTTAATGGTGGGTATATGTGTGTGAATGTTTTCCTATGTCATTCATATTAATGAAGGTCTGCAGGTGTGTTTGGAACACATTTTCTAAAGTAACTCTCAGCAAATTTTTTTTTTTCTCTTTCTTTCTGGAGAGCTCTCCCCTCCCCCAACATCTGCATATAAAATCAGTTTTTATAGCCAATCTGGAATTCTGTAACCCCAATCAGAACATGAACTTGCACCTAGTTTAATCTCTTCTCTGGAAAAGTGCTCTAGGAAAAGACTCAAACAATTTATTTTACATTACAGAAGAAATACAGTACTAAATGAGGCATAGAAATACTCCTTCGTATTGACTTAGTCAAAATTAATTTGCTTCATCTTCCTACACTTGAGTAATAGATGTTGACAAAGCTACTGAATTATTTGGCTCCGAGTCTGGCTGAAATTTCTTTTAGTGGTGGATTTGAGATAAATGTTACAAGAGTGACTCAGCCCTGAGCAGCAAACTGAGAATTCACTATTAATAGATGATAGAACAGTCACTCCTGTAACCCAAGTCCCTGATATTTGCTGAAATTAAAGCGCAAAAATCTGATAGGAAGACACATGGTATTTGCCAGAATGGGTAATCCCAGAGAACTCACCAAGCCTACTGAATTGAACTGAGAGAATTTTCATCTTTTCTCTGGGATTTGTCAGTGTTCCCATTTTCCCACAGTCAGTGTGGCTCAAAGCCTAGGAGCACCTCTTTCTGGACTGTTAGGAAATCTTAGACCAGGAATTTGGAGGGAGTAACCCAAAGGTGCTCACCTAGTGAGGTTCTTCTGTGGAACATCGATAAAACAAGACTCACTGTGTTTAAAACTCAGAGATTAACAAGGAGTTACATTCCAATTGGCAGTAAAAGAGCAAAATTAACCTATCTCAAGAAAGCTGAGATTTAACTGTGACTTAACAGCATTTACAGGCTGTAACCACGGCCTCAGTGAGCTAGGATTTCCTAAAGCCCTTGCAGAAACACTCTTACTTCAGACTGCCCAGGCTTCAGTGCTATGACTATATGGGCTCTTCCTTCAGAGTTGGCTTTCTTGGGAGATGATGGGTTCCTGCTTCCCCTTTTGGTTCCAGTTGTGTTTTAATGGGCTTCATTGTTTCCTGGCCTCACAGTGGTGCTACGTTTACTGGAGCTATTCTGTAGAAAACTATTTTGCATCTGACCAAAGGCCCAACCACCTCAAAGTACCATACATTCAACAGTGGCCCAAAATTGCTGTGTGTGGAGGAACACAGGGAGAGAGAGCGCATGTGATGGCATGTATCCATAATACTCTCCAAATCTTGAACGATCTTTGGGTTAGGAGTTTTCTTGCCAGAGGTGACATCTTGTACTTAAAAATAACCATGATTTACCAAGTAAGAAGGATTTATAGGGTTGGACATGAGCATTTACAGACAAATGTGGAAAAATAGCACCATGAAGGACTCTTATTTAATATATACAGTGTTACCACAGAAGAGACAGATGTGTGGTGATTAGCTGTATGTCAGATTTCTCCCTTCTGGATACATTCTTTTCTTTGTGTTTTTTGTCTCACAAATATCTTGTAATAGTAAAAGCAACACCAGCATCCTCTGTTTCATCTTTGCACTACAACAGTTGAAATTCAGGAAATTCCATTTAAGCATAAGAAAAAAAATTATTGTGAGGACAGTCAATAAAGGGAACAGGTTGCCTGGAGAAATTGTGGATTGTCCACCATGAAGGTATTCAAAACCCAAATGAACATGGCCCTGAGCAACTTGCTGTAGCTGACCGTGCTTTGAGCAGTGGGGTTGCTCTATGTTTGGACCAGACAATCTCCAGACATATCTTCCAACCTCAACTAGTCTGAATTCTGCAGCTTTGCAAAAAAAGGGAATTTAAAAAAATGGGACATGTACCAGAAGTCGAGTATCATCTCCCTACTCATTTGAAACTTTCTGGCGCCCATTAGAACAGGGAGAGTGAGGCCCTGTGACCTATGCTCACAGATCAACACACTTTTATTATATGTCCATAACAAATTCCCACATCATCAGGGCAATATGTAACCGAAAACTTGCATCAGAAGTTGTTCAAATGAAACATACACTTGTACATTTGTATTTGCGTATTTGCACTTTGAGAATCAAATTTAGAGATGAAGCACCTTCTTCCAAGGCCTTTCTGCCCTTCAAATCATGACATCCCTGTCTGTGTCCTCTAAATTCTCATGCCTTAACATTGTAACCAGGCTTATTTGCTTCCCTCCATTCTATTCTGAATGGAAGTCAATAGCAAAATCCAACTTGACTTCAGAGGACTTCAGGGCTGCAGCAGCAGAACCTTCTGAAAATATAAAAAGCTTAAACTTAACACCATAGTGTCTTTTTGACAAATCAATTGTGTTGTTCCACATGCGTTTTAGGGAAGGTACATTATGGGGTAAAGCACCCTACAGTTTTTGTACTTCTAATATTTTCCAGCCCACCTGTTTCAGGTGGGTTTGCAACAGTTATGCAAAGTACAGGTAAACCTGATGTGACTGCATAATAATTGTGAAAAGTGTGGGTTTTCTGTGTCACTGCAGGGTTCCTGTGAGATACTAAGTCTGTTTTAGTGGGTAGAACTCAGCTATAGGGGAAGCAACATATATATCTATGCACTGTATTTCCTGAGAACTTGTCAAAACTTTGCAGTCTTGTGATTTATGTGCAAAAAGCCCAAATACAGTTATTCCCTTCACATACAGTCAATGGCTGTAAGATTTAGACTGAAACAAAGAAAGCAAAATGTTAATAAATATTTTAAAACCCCACTATTTATGGTGTGGTGTTTTTTTCCTGTGCAGTGAATGCTGAGTCAGAAACCTGGTTTCTCCACTGCTTTTTACCTTTTACTGTTTCTTACACCTAAGCGGAGGTCTGTAAGTTACAATCCCTCTGAACCAGCGGTGGGTTTGTACCCACTACACAGAGCTATACCGGCTGTCTACAGATGGCGACCTCTCAAGATGCGAGCATTGAACCTCCACAGCAAGAAACACAACCTAAGACACAGCTTTATCAGTTTTGTGGCACCCAGGAGAGCCTGGGTCACTGCAGTTTTTTCAAGTCAGCAAAGTGCTTTTGCTCAAGGAGCAGATGCTTCAGATTTACACCTCTAGAGGGGGGTAGACGCCTATGTACTGCTTTCAGCCTGTGGCAGGGATAGCTCAGGCACAGCTTCGCAGTGACGTTCTGTTAAATTCCCTGTACCTGATAAACACACGATAGCTTTTCCGGAGGTGGAGGCGCTGGCCTGTGAGGAAGACTTGGAGCAATCCTTGCCCTGATACCAACTGGGGACTCTTCAGCACCATTCGATTTTCTGCTTAGAGCACAGCTGCAGTCTTTGGAACCGGGCAGAGCTGAACAGGGGGACAATAAGTTGACCCCCATAATCTGCTCACTTATAATTGCTCCTGTACTGTTCTCAGAGTCTCCCTTCATGGTGACACTACAAATGACAGAAGGCATCACATGCCCTCCTGCAATGAGAGGAAGGCAAAAAAAAATTAGGTCAAGACATCACATTTACTGCTCTGGGAATGAGGTGTTCAGGTAAACATTGAGTTTGTTGTTAGAAGATGAAGCAGAGCAGAGGAGATGTTGCTCCTGTGGGAAGGTCTGTTCCTCAGCTCCACAGAAATCCTGAGTGTCAGTAATGTAAAATACTCTGTTTACGCAGAATATAAACAAAAGTAATGAATATAAATAATCCCTCTTGCCTTCCTCATTCCCGCCTGTCATTCAGGAGAAAACAGAACAGCACAGCTAGCATGGATGTTGTATATAAATGATCTCCAGATGGAAAAGGAATTTAGTCACTTATTTGGAGTTTCCAGATGTTTGGAAGCCCTGGGCAACTCACATGTGCACATTAACAGCACAGACCATGCATAGGGTGTCTGCAGATGAAGTGCATCTTCACTGTGCTTATGCACATGTAGTAAGTCTCGTATATTTTCAATGTGCTAAATATACTGTGCACAGGCTGGTCATCTATCCGCCAGCTGTTCAGTGGAGCTGCTCAGCCTTGGAAGTGCTGGACCCAGGAACACCTGCTGCACAAGCACCTGCATCCATTTTTGGACCCAGTTCCCTCCCCTGGCAGGAGGAGAGGGCCTCTATTTGCAGTGGAAGCAGCAGAACTTCTGCAGGCTTGACTTGGCCATGGGTAACATTTCCAGCTTGTATTTGCTTGAGATCCCAAGCTGAATCACAGGCTGTTGATGGTATCAGCCAACATTCAAAACTACCGATTTTCAGAAATGTTGAAGACACTGAAAAAGGTTAAAAATTCAAATCATAATTTGGTTTTTCTCTTCAAATACAGAAAGTGGATTATGCATAATTTAGTTATTATTTATAAACTCCTTCTAGGGGTAGTTTTTATATACGTAGATACTATATACTGTAAAACCTCTTGGGACCATGGAAAGAGTTACACTGCATATGAAAGTGTATCAATAAATTCTCTTTCTATTGGCACATCTCCAACTTAAGAAAAAGCCTCCAATAGAAAAAAAAATTACCCTCAATCTCTAAGCTTTGTGAGTAGAGGAAACAAATTATCTGTAATAAAGCAAGTGCTGAAATACAATTTTGAGGTATTTGAAATTCAGCAAGAATAGCATAAATTTAACTTTAAATTTTTAAAAAATCAATACTTATGTAAAAAAAAAAATCACATAAAAGGTTCTTTCTCACTTTTTTTCTTTTTGAGATTTTCCGATATTCATCATTCAGTTCATGGGAAGAAAATAAAAGAAAAGAAACTACCAAGATTTCCTCCTAATGTTTTCTTCTTTCTTTTCCTATGAATTGTGATGAGTCAGTTCACACACGCACAGTTTGTATTCTTCACTGCTTTCCCTCCCTGATGTCCAGAGTTCAATACCTCCTGCTTCTTTCCAACAACTTCTGTTTCCTTTGCACATTCAGTGCACGGTCCCTCCGCTGGCAATGGAGGCTTTCTGCCCACATAGAATGTGAAGCTAATATAACACACATGAGTTGGAGTTGATATTTCAAAAGTCCTTCTTCAGGATATCCTTGTGCCTTTATTCACCCTCTTCACCCTTCAGGTTTTTTCCCCACTGGATATCCTGGCACCAGTAAGGGAGATCTACAGCTTTAAAGTGATTTCATTAGGACGTGAGTAAAAACAAGTAAGTGTCCATTATTTTCCTATTGAGGCTTTCATATTTAGTAGTTCTCTCACACGTGCAGTACATTTGACTGGTTTTGGACATAGTACAATTTCAAAGCAATGGTCCATATCCACAACACAAAGATTTCCCTCCTTATCTCTGTACCCGATGCTTCAGCTGATTCCTCTTTCAAAGGTCATGAATTAACTTACAGAAATCAGGACAGACCTTTGCCTACATTGACTCCCTTGATCCCAATCTGTTGGGTTGAAAATCTCAGTTACAGAGAATGGGATGGCTCTTGAGTTGCAGAAATTCACAATGTCCTTTTGACATTTACTTTTGTGACCATGGAAGACCAAGAAGACACACTGCAGTCAACAACAGCAAGAGTTCCTAGGCTTGCTAAAATTCTTCCTAGGAAGCAATACAGTTACAGCATTTTTATGTATTCCCAGGTTTACTTCAGAATTGCTTGTGTTTTGATCAAATACCTGCTTTTTTCAACATGAACGGTGACTTGAGGTAAACAGAAATCAAGCAAAGATAAATGTCATCAATTTTATTTTAAAGTAGTGCTGATTCTGTAGAAGCTGCAACTGCAGCTAATATTTTAAAGCATTTTATTTTATATAATGTTTGTTGGAATGGGTCATGACTAAATCCGAAGAGGGTGAACCACCTGAGGAAAAATATACTTTTTTTCACTCATCTGCAAAAGGGTTTTTCTCCTCTCTGAAGACTAATGAGCTGCAGTCAACCACTCAGATTTAAATAGTAGGTTCTCTTCAATTACTACCTTTTTATTGGAGCAATTTCCTTTTTTTCTAGAGAGAAGAGTCTAGAAAAGGTTGGAGGTGTAAGTCCAGCTTTTCCTGGATTGTGAGACAAGGCTGGTGGCCTGCATGACTCATCTATATAGCTTTGCTCATTTGAAGAAAAGAAAATAAATCTCTGCTCTGGTTCTGAAATAGTTCATGGAATATTGCAGTGACGTAAGCCACCTTGTCATTTAGCTAGAAGATAATTTCATGTGACTCAGTTGTAATTTCTAGAGCCTTCTGAGATAGAAGTTACATTACTAAATGAGGCTGATTTTGACTCCTGTACATGCTCTTGAGCTGTATATTTATCCTGTTAATTACAGAGTGTCAGGCACAGACTTTACAGCTTAGCCAGAGTTACCCAACCTGCCTCTGTATGGCCTCACAGACGGCTTGAGAGGAGGTCAGGCAGGCTCACACACTGCCATCATGACATGGAGGTAGGTGATGGGGAATTGGACAGCATGGTGGGGACAGGCTAAAACAAAAGGGAAAGACCATTCTCTTTGCCCTGGGTGGTTTCCTGTGGTTTGGGCATCCTGTGACCAGCTGAGATAGGAGAGGAGCACGTGGCACCCTAATGTGTGTGGGGGCCAGACCACAGGGTTGTGTGTTTGAATCAAGATCAAGCTACCTTGGAGTTCATTGTGTTAAGTGACTTCAGTAGTAAGCACTGTTTTAAACCCAAGAGGATTGTGGTCAGGCAAAGACAAATGCAAATTTCCACAATGTATAAATTGAAGGTAAATTGACTGTGGAGAGCAGTTCTCTTGCAGAAACCTGTCAATCTATGATTGATAATCAATGATAATGAAAAATTATAATAAAAAATTATAATAAAAAGACTAAATTCTGGGGGAAACAACCGCATTCTTGGTATGAGTAATCAGTGTTTGGACAATAATTATTTTTATTAGAACAGAACAAAATTTGAAATTTGTCTGTCAAACTTTTGATGAAACTTCTTTTTCCTAAAAAAAAAAAAAAATTTTCCTCTTGCTTAGAATCAGAATGAAATGTCAGAATTGCTCTTGACATGAAATACCTCAAAAAGACACAGCAGCCTTCAAACTTTTTGCATTGACTTCAGTGCTTACAGTTTAGGGTATTTTGTTATTGCTAAACTAAATATTTTACAGCTGAATTGAAGTACTTCAACCACAGAGAGGCAAAGCACTTTAGGCTGGTGAAATGAAATATTCTTATATTTTTCCACTGAGCAGTTTAGGTAAAATATTAGGATCCTAGTGAGTATCCAGACAACAAAGAGCCAGTAGCGGGCTTCAGAAGGATGCAAGGAAGAACAGCACATAGTGGAGCCAGAGAAATAAATGGAGTGAAAGGTTGACAAGAGCTTTTTACTTGCCAATCTTAAGGGACATTGTGTGGGAAGGAAAGACACTTAAAAAATAAGCATTGCTAGTATTTTTTTTTCCTTTGTTGTTGTCTTTATGCTGCCATCAAATATTTCAGGCTGTTACAAAGAAAGAAATGCAGGAAGGATGAAAACAGACTGTTCTCTTCTCATATTCAGGTCCCAGCGACTTCCTCATCTTACGTATTAGCCTCTAACATCTACGTGATTTTTTTTACTGTTTATGCCAGTTGTCCTATGCTAAAGAAGGCAGCATAATATCCATGCACAGCACATGTACAATAAAAACCTAGATGC
Organism: Aegotheles bennettii; assembly: GCA_013398125.1. NCBI lineage: Eukaryota > Metazoa > Chordata > Aves > Caprimulgiformes > Aegothelidae > Aegotheles > Aegotheles bennettii. The sequence continues at coordinate 37,201 of VZRW01014185.1, forward strand.
ATTTCCACACGCCCTCATTCTCCGAGCTCCTTACTGACTTCTGGTAAAGGGGATTAGTCTGTGGCATACATGCTATTGGCTCTGACGTTCACTGGACCAGTAATCTTCCCCTCACTGGGAAAATAACTGTTTCCATCAACTCATTTTACCTGCCATGGGACAAGGTATCAGAGGACTGCCAGTGAGCTTCATTCCCTGAAGGTTTTAATGTTGCTCCTGTAGGTTCAAGTCAGTAAATTTAGGAAGGGTTGATATTTTTCTCAACACATGGTTTTAAAGGCCTTGAAATCACCTTTCAGCTCAGCCAATATTTCTGATTCTCCACTCCCTTTTCATTTGAGCCTCCTGAACAATGTGTATTCTTCAAGGCTGGAATGTGGTACTGTCTTACTGTAAAAGATAGAAGTGCAGATTGCTATTTAAACTAAGGGCCTCACTTTGCCAATAAACATCAAAGTATGTTAAAGTGGATACAAACACAATACAGATGCCCTGGAACAGCATTTTATATTATCTGAGCAAAAGGATGAGGCCTTTGTAACGTTGGTGAGTTTCACAGATTTACAGTAATTTTATTTTTTCCTTTAAAGCCCCAAGTCCTGATATCATATGAACATAAAAGAAACTTAGCATTTGAAAAAGGTTCATTTCTAGATTTTGTGTTTGTAGGATCTCATTTCCTACAGGAAGGACCTTAGAAGCCAGGTTGTCTTTTACAATATGATTATAGTTAGCTCATGATTAGGGGTAAAATTATAGCATGTTTTTTTGTGTTATATCTAAAAAAAACCAACAACATGTTGAAAATACTTGAAAATATTTTCCTGTGTAGTGACCTTAAACAAAGATTACAGTGAGGGTAACAGATTGTTTCTGATCTAAATATATCATTTTTAAACTGTGTAACTCCTCTAAAATATTGATGCTGAACGCTATTATAAGCTAAAATATATCTCAGATTATGTCCCAGGCAAAAAGCTGGAGAAGAGAAGTTCAAACCTAAAGATACAGAAACCATGCTGCTTACTTGCTGTTTGCTGCTTTCTAGGAGAAAAGGAATGACAAGTAATTTTGAAAGGCCAAAAAAGACAGTAGGAAAAAAGCGGGAGCCCTGGCACTGTCCTTTCCACTGGTTGAAGGGACATAACCTACAGCAAATACACTCCAGAGGTAAATTCCTACAGGTTTTGGCCAGACTGCAGCCTTTATTACGTGGTTATTCCCTGTTTGATGCCCAAAATGCCAATACAAATTATGCCTTTGCCAGCTCTAGTGTATTTATACCTTTTTAATGACAAGTGGATCTTTAAACATCTCTGTAGGAATGGACAAATGAGGTACATTTTTCAATAAAAGTTAATATATCTGTATTATTGCCAACTACAGGAGCTGTAACCTGGCACTGTGTGCCAGGTGTCATGCCATGGGGGAGTTATATATAACACTGAAGGGAAGAAGAAAAAAAAAAATAAAAAGGGAACAAGGAAGTTTTCTGAACCCAGGATGGAAACTCTGTTTAGCACAATCTTTCCTCTAAGATGCTGTAGAATTCAGATGCTGCAGTGCCTGATTCTCTTCTCTGTTATTCTCATTTGTATGATGCAATTTTCTGGCCAGATGAGCCTGACTTGGGCACCCAGCTGGGCCAGGAGTGGACAGTCCGTGCTGGAGTGCTGCTGGACACAAGAGTAAGCGTTAGCTCTTACCTTCCCTGCTGTTTCTTGGCAGGTAGCCTGTTCCCATGACATTATCTGAAGCCGGTCATGGAGGTTTATGGTTTATTTTTATAGCAATATTTTCGAGCAATTATCTTCCAACTTGTAGCTGTAGACCTTTATACTCTCAGTCTAACAAGGTTTGTTTCTGTCAATCCACTTGTTTAAGATTTCCCTCATGTGTGCACACTAAACACATTGTTAACCTTGAGGAGCAGTTAAACACTTAACCAGCACTGCAAAATTTCAGCTCATTTTCAAGTGTTGTAAGCCTTCATTTCTCCTGTCTGTTCTGTAAACCTGGCATGGTAAGGTAATAAAGGAAGGAATAAAATAGCTAGAGCAAGCAACTTAACTGGTTTAAATCAGTGTAGTTCCACAAAATCAATGGGACTATAGAGTTATACACACACTCTGAATCTGGCTTTATATAAAAAAAAATGCGTATTCAATACTTACTGGTTTTCATGGGATCTACCTGTATTTTATTTCTCTTACTGTTTCTGCTGAGGGATGGGGGGCAGGGTGTATGTGCTTTGGTTTGAAGAGAAGACACTAAGCTTATTTTAAAAAGTATTGAGAGCTGATTAGTCAATGGTTTTGGTGTGTTTGAGTTGGCATAGATGCCCTGCATAAATGCAATTATGTTAATAAAATCTATTAGCAATCATGCTGGCCAGTGTTACATCTTCTCAGTGGTCTAAAAATCCAGGCTCTGATTCTGTATTGCACTATTATGTTTTATAGTTAGTGTAATTCAAATGATTGAGTTGGAGATACAGAAGAATAATCTGAAGATGTACTGAGCCAGGTCCCCCTTCACTGACTGTGGTACCCAAAATACAACATGCATTTTACATGCTAGTCATACGCAAATTCTGGAGCCTGAATTTCTGGAAGAGATCTGGAGGAGTAAAAGGGAAAAATGTTGCTGTAGTGGTTACTGCGCTAGTGAAACACCAAACAGAGCACATGAGGATCAAAAACGAGGCAGGAAGAACACAAACTTAAACTCTCTGCGTACAAAGATTAATTATATAAAATAAAAGCTGGAAGAAATAAAAGAGCCAAACAAGTCAGTGCAGGAAATTTCTAAAAATGTTGCTGTTGATACTAAAGAAAGACAGAGAATATTCTGCCTGCAGCTGCAATACAGCTGTCACATAAAAACAAATTAAAATCCTTTGAGGACCAAAAACCACAATAAACTGTAACATTATTTAAGTGAAGCACTATCTTTCCCCTGCATCCCAAGCTGAATACTTATTTAGAAAGTGAAAAGGTAGCCTGGGAGCACCCAGTGGCACAAAATATCTTTCTAGATCCAGGAAAGCTTAAGATCTGATTTTGTGGGTGTTAAAATGCATCTTCTCACTGTCTTGCTGCCACAGTATGAATGAGACTTCTGCCCTGTTTTTCCATCTCCATTACAAGACTCCTGATGGCAGATTCTGAGACTCCTGATTTCGGTGACCTAAACAATCAGAAGGTGCACATGTACACTTTTAAACTGTGTTCTGCAGTACTTCCTAGCAGTCTGGCTTCATTGCTGCACGGCATTTCAGACATTACTGTACAAAAAAAGCAGCTGGGATTCTGTGTGCTGCTAAAGGTTTGCTCCTAGGAACCCCTCAGCCTCCCAGTCCCATCTCAGTTACACTTGGTTACCAAGAAAGTTTTGCATTTGTTATAAGGTGCTTATGCTGATTTACAAAGCCATTGAAAAGCAGAGCCCAAGTTACCTTTCTGAGTTACTGACTCTTTACTCTGCTGGTCACAGACTGAGGTCAACTGATACAGGTCTCTGTGCATCTTCAATACTGAAATGCATCACTTTGGGTGGTCGCTCTTTCAGCCATTGTGCACGTGGCCCCGCTGCCTCCTGGCAGTACCGGCACTGCTACCTTCCCTGTGGTTAAAGTCCAAACACGAGACACAGTTGTGCTCATTGGCCATTAGCTGGATGCAAATCATTGCAATTTATGAAGAATCTTTGCTAACACCATTTTTTCAATCATTTCTCTTTAGTGTTTTGAGATGTGTCTGTGAGACAAGGCACTACAAATAGTGTTTTCTTTTTCCCCTCTGTCACTCCATTTTTATTTTCTGTTTACAGATGTAATTCCCCCCATGGTACAGCAGCATAGCATGCATAATGTAACTATGTGAGCACAGCTGAACTTTTCCCTACCCTAAAGAAAACATTTATTACGGACCAGAGCACAGAATAGCTTTACAAAGCGCTTCTTTGATTAAATACATAAAATAAACCAGCTGCTGCTGTAAAGAAACAGAAAATATTTATCAAATTAACTATGGATCCTGCAATCTTATGCTGACTGTTTAACCTTACATGACTACTAAATCAATGCAACAGATCAGAATTCACAGAAGAAGTCAGCCTTCTAAAGCCATTATTATTAATCATTACTTTAGGTTCTGTAAATCTATTTGATGTCAGGCATAATACAGATGATTATGTGAGCTGGAATTTTAACTGTTGCTAATCAATGGATGTTTTTGCTGACTGGATGAAGAACGGGGAAAGAAAGCATATTATATTAAAAAAATAAAAATAAAATAACAATAAAAAATAAAAATAAAAGAGATTGGAATCTGTCTGCTCCAGAAATCATAAAGTAACTTTGTTTCACTGATGTAACAAATTCCATCATATGAAAACTATTACACAAAGGTTACTCATTATTAAAGGTATACCACAAGGTGTCATATTAATAGAGTGTTGTCATGGGATAAATATATCTCACTTTGAAATATACTCCATAAATGCCTCAGTTACCACAACTTCCATTTAGCTGCAGAGGGCTGGAAGGAATGTTTTGTTTTAAAATTAATCATCCACTGTTCTTCCTTCCTGTCAGTAGGCTTAAACACTGCAATATGAGAGAGAAAATCTTGGAACTGTTTTTTTATATTCATCCAATGCTCAAGACCAGAGGCAGGAAGGGATATTCCCAAACCTGATTTTGGGAGTAAAATAACTTTGAGAACTTCAGTGACAACTCTTATTTAACTGCAGTACCCAAAAAGTAGACTGCTCTGACTCTAACAGAACTGACCAGTAGGTATTTAAAGTGGTTAGTATTTGTCTTGCAAAAAGCTGAGAGATTATCACAGACAAGATGGCCAGAGCTATTAATTACAAGTCTTTTAATTTAGGGAGGATGTCAGCACACAATAAATCAACAGAGAAGTTAGAAGATGATTCAGCTGAGTTTAAAACTGTATGTGCGAAGCTGACTACAGACTCCTAAAGAAAACAGATGATGTACAACCTTACTCTGGGATCAGATTGAAAAGGAGGGCAGAGATGGGGAGGGTGAGCAGTCATTTATTCACTATTAGTTATTGTGCGTTCTTCCAGCCCCTTGGCTTTCTGTCCTCCCTTTTTCACTGAGCCTGTGTGTTCAGGATTTGTCTGATGCCTCAGCCAGCTCCTTCTCTGACCAGGCTGCTAGGGTATTTGCTGGATTTTTTTGTAGGACAAGAGGCAGACACAGACCCTTCTGCATCCGCAGGGACTGAAAACAACTCTCCAGTGCACGCTGCTCCTGCTCACTGTAACCTGAAGTGGTTACACAACACTGAATCATCACACAAGTCCACTCAAAGTCAAAAAAAGAAAACCCAAAAGTTTGTCTGTGAGTGTCCATAAATGTTAACATCTCACAAGGCAGCGGGTTAATATCTGACAAGGTGCTCAGCAGCTGAGCACTGGAGTGGAGCGTGCTGAGAAGTAGAACTGAAGCTGTGTGAAAGCAAATTGGATCTTCCTACTTTGTTAATTGCTGCCTGTCAGTAAAAATTACTCCTTTCACTTTTAACAGTGTTACTGCCTGGCTGAAAACTTTATGAGAAATTGCTCCTGGATTTTTTACAGGAGCTTCAGCAGTCACATTTTGGAAGCTGTTACTTAATATGATGTCACTGGCTTTACGGGTGAGTAAAACCACCAAATAACTTTTCTTTTGGAACATTTTTGCAGCAGCTGTTTCCACACATGATTCGTAACATCTCTGCCTTAAGAACTGTGGCTATTTAAATAGCTTCAGTGAACAAAAGCACAGCACACACACAAGTGCAGAACAAAGTTCAAATGCTTTCATGAAATACCCATCTCCACAATCTCATTTGAGTGCTTATTTAGAATTCTTGACAGCATTTTATATGGTTAATGAACTATATGGATACTTGCTAGTCACACCATGCACAACCCAGCAGTTGTATGAGAGAGCTGATCTAATAGAATCTGACCCTAAAGAACTTTTGAGAAAATAACTTGGGAAGACATTTATTTTTTCACAATATGTAAAAGTAGATGCATAAACTGTTTTTCATCTGTTTCAAATAAGTGACTAAATGTCTCTATCTGACCCAAACTATATCTGCCCCATTGCCCTTTGGGGCTGCAGAAGTATAATATGACAGCAGAATGAGGGCCAGTGACTTTACCAGACCCTGATCATGAGCTTAAAATAAGTCATATCTGAAAACACACTTTCAGCTATTGTCTCATAAGCAAATATTCCAATCTGGGTTTGTCTGGGGATCCTTCGAAACTTTGCTGTTCAGTTTTGATTATTAACAGTATTTAAGAAACTGCAGCAGGATTGAGAAATTACCACATACTCTCCTGGCTTCTTACTGCAGCCTCTGATAGTAGTATGTTCAACACCTGATGTTACTGTCAGAAAATAACTGCAAATAAGCTTTAAAATGGAAACTGTGGAGCGGGGAAAATGAGGGCAAAAAGAGCTAAATCATGGGCTGAGAGAAGGGAATAAAACCAGAAGAGAGCTGAGGAGACAGAAACCGAGGAGGAAAAGAAGATGAATTATCTACTGTGAGGTTTAAAGGCCATTATTATGTTAAACAATGAGCATCCAAAGTGTGCATGTACTCTCACATATAAAATATATAAAGTTAGATGTGTCTAGCTGATTCTTAATTTGGAAGTTTGTTGTATGTGAAAATAAACTATAGCTTCTTGCTGTACAAGCCTGGCTTTACAACATACATTTGCAGGAGTGAAAAAGCAGCTCAATATCAAGTCAGAGCAGAGTTGAAAAATTCAGCTGCAGATTCTTAATTACACATAGAAATAGGGGCATTTGGATCTGACCTTTGGCTCATGTACAGTCAAACATCAAAGCCAATTTTAATGTTACAGGCTGGAAGTGATTCCCCCTGTAAATTCCCTTGTGGTAACTTCTTGTACAGCCAAAGCCTCTCTGTCACTTATTGTATGACATGCCCAAGCCACTGCTTCACCCAGCTGAATGCTCTTGAAGTCAGCAGAGTTACTTTACTCGACATTTTAAAGGCATCTGTATTCAACAGTGTGCAAATGAAAGGAGAATTCAGCCTGAGAGTGGCAAGAAGCTATGTACTGCAATTTTAAAATTGACTTTCTGTGCACATAGCTTTCTACCTACAGTATCAGAGACAAACCTTTCCTTTCCAGAAACAGTTATGAGACATCTTTTCCTTAGCATTTTCAGCTGGAAGCTACAAGTGCCCTTTCAGCCTGAGTTCTCAAAAGTGCAAGGCTCACACAATCTTATTTTCTGCCTGTCATCTACAAAAAGAAAAAAAAAAAGCCTAAACCAAATTTGATAGCTGGTCAAAAGTCTCAAAACCAATTTTGATCACAGGAAGTTTGTGAAACCTGGTGGCTTGAGGAAAAGCCCAATCTACCGACTGACTATCAGGAAGCAAATATCAGCCTTGGCAGCTGCGTGCTCACCAATCAGCTTGTGTGGTGGCCAGTCAGTCGATGTGTACCTCACCAAAGCACTGCTGTCTCTTGGTGACTTGGCATATTGCAGAGTAAAAAAATAACACCTTATGAAAATAATAAAAGGACCTTTTAAAAGTCTTCAATTTTGGCTGTCATTTTTATTCTAATATAGGTTATGCATCAGAATTCAATAGAATTTAACCAATAGAGGGTATTTATCAGAATCTAATGACTAAAAAATGTAATTGATATCTCACAGTGCAGGACAAGGAATTATACATTGAAATCCAATGTATACCCTTGCAAACTGTCCAAAACACAAAATGCCTTCTGTTTTTGTGAAGGTCTGTTGAAAGCGATGGTGTTGCTGAACAGGACACCTTCCCTCAGGGACAATTCTGTCCTCTATTTCGATCTCTCAACAACTACTTAAGGACTTCACTTTTGTCTTACCATTCACACTGTTTTCCTAGCCCCATTCACTTCAGTTTTGGGGCCAGCCTCAAGCAGCTTTTGACACCTAATTCCCACTGAAATAAAGGGCAGTTAGATGTCCAAACACTAAGTGTATCTGAGGTAAGGCTGCTGCACCTGTCTGAGCAGCCCCTTTCAAGGTCATTGGTGCTACTGGCTGTCCTCTGGGATCCAGACATGTCACTGACATCCTGGGGCCTGTGCATCTTGCACAGGGGTGTTATGAAAGGGAGGGCAAGGGGCCTCACACTCCAGTTGCAGCAGCTGAATCTGGGTCTGAGAACATGTCCTGTCCTGGGCATGCTTTGCCCCTGGCTGGAACCTGCTTTGGTCTCTCTGTACATCCCACGCAGGCTAAGAGTGTGGGATGAAAATGGAGCAGAGGGGAATGGCATTGCAGTGGTGACAGGTATAGAGCCAGTACTCCAGCCAGCTGTTAACAGAGCGACTGCTGCATTTTCGTGACCCAGGTAACCCCAGTGGCCCTTCCACAATTGCCCAAGGGAAGGAAAGCCCGGGCAGCTGGGCAGCCCTGCTCATGTCCGCGCCAGTTCAGCCTTGCATAAGCTCATCCCAAACCAACTTACAGAGCAGGGAGGACTTGTCCCTTGCTGCTTTGCTTGCAGTCAATTTGCAAAATAATTCTTCCAGGATGATCACACAGAGCAAATGAAAAGCTGTGGGTAATCCCTGTTTCAAGGAGTAAAGTCTCTTGTTTAAATGCAGCATAGAAAATTGAGGGTTTCAGAGAAAGTGTAAGCCTTGGATAGCATGCTTTGCACGTATCAGATTTAATAATTGCTATTTATTTTTAATGAATGAGCTTTGTAAAACTAAAAGAAGATGATAGCAAAGGGAGTCATAATTTGGGTGGGATGGATATAACAAAAAAAGTTTAGTTAAAATTTGTTGAGGTTTTTAATAGGTTAAAGTTGATATATGTATGTGCTTAAATTAGGAAACAGTCATGAGAAGAAGAAATAAAGGAGCTGCAGAAAAAGATGCAGATTGTTAGGAAGAAGCGGGGAAAGAAAATTACATTCTTTTATGGGGAAAGAGAGACACATACAACATACAAAAATATATAGAAATCAATTCTTCCTATAGGGAATATCCTATGCCTTCCACGATTTTGCCCTTATTAGAAAATGTACCACAATGAATGTCAATGGCAAAGCAAAAGGACAAAGAAGAACTTATAGTAAAATTCAAAGCTGGTTAGTTGTTGAGAGGGAAAGGTGTTATTTTCAGGAGAAGACGAAGGAGAAGGGTGCAAATTTATGGAAATGTTCATTATTGGGAAAATGAAGCAGAGGATTATTTGTTTGTATAGAAAGGTGGAATCTTATCTGCTTTAGAATAAATTCCAAAATTCACACTGAATTCTGTGAGGTCAGGTTTTCTTTACAGTAAAGTCAATGTACTGACTCTAACTCCCTTGCAGACACGTTATTATACAGATTAAATTGTTAAAATACAGTACTCTAGAGAAAGGAGGCTCTCAGCCAGGGGTTCGTTTTCCAGCTCTGCTATGGGGTTTTTTGTAACGTGTACCAAGTCACTTATTTTCTCTTCCTCGGTTCCCGACCGTGGGTGCGAGCCTGGCAAGGTGAGTTGTCTCGGTAGCTTTTATCCCAGGGATTTAACCTAACACCACAGATGTACCCAGACCGCAGCACAGCCTGGAAGCCTCCCAGCAAGAGGGCTTCTTCTGATTGTTAGCGCTGCCCCACGCTTGTCTGGCTCGGCGCTATGGAAAGTTCCTTCTTAAAACCGGGACCACATCAGCCAGACGACCACTTGTAAATGTAAATGTAAATATTGTAAATATTGTAAATATTGATGTAAATATTTTCTTTTTCTTTTTCTTTTTCTTTTTCTTTCCCTCTCCTCCTCTCCCGAGGTGTAGACACAATCAAATATTTCAGGAAAATACTCGATTTCTCTGTCCCACATACAACGATTTGGTCAATCTGCTTTGCAATCCTCCACTGAGCACAATAAAAGAACCCATTCAGGAAAAAAAAAAAAAAAAAAGAGGGAGAGAGAGGGAGAGGGAGAGAAAAAGCCGCTATTTTCTCAGGTGGTCGGAGGTGTTTTTAACAAGCCCTACTTCCCCAGCGGGGGCCGATGGGGAGAGGAGCCGGGCAAGAGCGCGGCGGGAGCCCCGACGGGACTGTCTGACTCAGTCCCGGAATGTCCCCAAAAGGCCCGGCCACACCTCGGGCTGGAAGCTCCCTGGTCTCCCTCAAAGACCCCGGTTTGCCAGGGTGCCAGCAGCCCGGGCCGCGCTTCAGGGCTTCCTCCACACGTGGCCACGGGTAGCGGGGGGCTGCGGCCGCGAATCCCCGCGAAGAGCCACGGCCACCGCCCCCCCAATTGGCCCAGCTCCGGCCACTGTGGGCACATGGCCGGGTTCCCCTGCTCCTCGTTTTCCTGCCCTGTTTCACGTGAGCCGCAACCGAGCACGGCCATGGGCCAGCGGGTTGAAAAGCGCCCTGCGAACGGCATGGAAAAAAACCCCAAACGTTTCTAATTTTAAATCCTTTTTTCTTTACCCCCTCGGAAGCGTGAAAATTCATTTAAACGGGCTGGGCCCCGACGGGTTTCTGTGCATTCAGTCGGAGGGACGGGGCGGCCGGGCACACGCAGCCATCGCCTTCGGGCCCACGGAGACAGACACGGTCTCACCCCCTAGGCCCGCGGGCACGGGCTCGTCGCGGGCCGAGGAGTCACCTGCTGTAGGTTCGCCCCGCGGTCCCCGCCGCCTCTGCGGGTTGGAGCACAAGCGTGGGTGCTGCCGCGTACTTGTAGCACCCCCGCAGGAATGCCTGCCCCGACTCATCCCCGTGGGTGCCGTCGGGAAAGAGGTGGCTCTCGGTGGCGCCACGGGGCTGCCAGTGGTCCGGGGGCACCGCGGGGCGGTGGGGTGGCCTGCGCCGAGGGGTGAGCGGCAAACCCGCCCCTCGGTCAAAGGATGCCGTCCCCAGGGGGACCGCGGTTCCGGGCAGATCGTTCCCCCGCCCCAACGCCAGAGTGTCCCCGAGGAGAGTGAAACCTAAACCGGCAAACCCCGAAATGAGGCCGGGCAGCCAGAGCTGAAAAGTACCCACGTCAGTCCCAAGTAAAACAAGAGATGAAACGTTTCAGGTTGTTACGCTCTCCCTTTGAAGCGAACTATTTCCCGCAGATAACAATGGGTAGGTTATATTTAGACAGCTCGACTCGTCCAGGGAGAATGTGTCTTGCGCTATTTGAGAAAAACTCTAAGAGTAAGTGCAAATATTTGATGCTGAAGAGCTCTTAAGGCTTGAAGAGTACCATTTACTTATTGCTACACATCAGTGTGGGCTTAGGATGTTAAATAGATTAAAAGGCTAAGAGAGGTCACTGAAGTAGGCTCTCTTTCTCTCATCCTGACTTTTTCTCCTTGCAAAGTTTTTGCACTTTCTTTGGAGTGTCCTTGGCAAACTCCTCTTAAGAGCCACCTCGGGTACTGTATGAGTCTGTGGTTCTCTGAACC
>VZRW01014185.1:53269-82888 GCA_013398125.1 Aegotheles bennettii
GCGGCGGGCGGGCCGGGGAGCGGCCGGCCGGGGCGAAGTTCGCCTGGGCCGCCCTCCCCTCCGCCGGTCTCACCCGAGGGCGCGGGTGCGGGGGGCGGCTCTGATTTTGTAAGAGCTCCGCTCCGCCCGCTCCTTCTCGAGACATTCCGTGTTCAAAAAAAAGTAATAATCCTAGCCACCTAGTCTATTTTAAATTAGCTGATTCTTCCAGTGACTAATAAAATGTTTTTTGACAAATAAATTTTTCCCGGCAGCAAAGTGTATTTTTGACGATTAGGGCTTTCCCTGTGGCATAAAAGCTTAAACACACTTGTCTGTATCGCGCCAGCGGAATTTCATTTTCAAGTTCGTTTGTTTTACCCAGGGGCGCTGGTAAACGGCGAATAAAGCTTGCTGCAAGCATCTCACGGTAAATCTGGCGATATTTCCCCCTGGAAGCGTGAGTCCGGAGTCCCCCGGCTCTGAGGGTCCCCGGCTTTTCGTTTGAGGTGGCGATGCCCGGCGCCGGCCGAGGCCCCGGAGGCTCCGGCGGGGCCGCGGTTCAGTGCTGCCTTCTGCAGAGCCGCGAAGGCAGGAGCCAGAATTAAGGGAAACTTCCCGTTAGTCTGCATCTATTCCAAATATCGACCGGGGAAGGGTAACCAAGTGAAAATAGTTATGCCTCTTAACGCCCACAGAATTATGTTTTGAAACGCTTCGAAGAACTATTCATTTTGGGGAAAAAATAATCTAATTGTCCTGGTAACCGCCAATGGGGAAAAACCCTTTAAAATACCCAAACAAAAATAATACTACTACTAATAAACACACACACACACAAAACAAAACAAGCAAACAAAAAACCATCAACCCCAGGTCTCTGAAATGTAGACTACACTGGTTGCCTCCTATCCCTCCATCGGGACCCGCGGATCAGGAACGTGTAGGGAGTGTTTGGGGACGAAGATCCCACGGGGACAGATGCAGGCAACCTGCCTGCCGAGGGAAGGCTACCGACAGAAAGGAACCCGCAGAAGCTGTTGGTTGGGGTTTTTTATTCCCTGGAAGGGGGTTACTTTGCACCAAATGTTCCTCTGGGATGTGTCGTGATGCCTACACATCTCGGGGAACTAAGTGCTAAGCACTCCTGTGGGTCCTTTCGGCCCCACGGCGACGGCAGCAGCATGGCCCCACTCGCCCCCCAGCTCTGCCTTCCCCTCTGCCGGGGCGGCTCGTTGTTGCCTTGGGCCTCCCCGCGAGAGCATCTGACCCAGCTGCACGACAGGGCAGGTCGGGGAGGATGGAGCGACTCCAGTCCTCCCACCTGCATCCCTTCCCTGCTCGGGCAAGGGGCCATGTGCCGAGGGGGCGATGCAGAGCGGACCAGGCTTATGGGATGCGCGGGAAGGACGCGGGGAAATACGGTCTTTGTGTCACCTGTTGGGATTTTCTGTTGTTGTTGCCTTTCCCCATCTTCCCTTTATGTTTCCTCCTGCCATCCGAAATCTTTTTTTCTTTTTCTCCTTTTTTTTTTTTTTTTCTTTTCCCGTTTCAGCTGCTGGCCACCTTGTCTCCCATATGGATGGGGTTATCTTGGAAGAATCTCCCAGAGAATCACTTCTTAAACCTCCTTTTGTCTTGGGGGTTGAAAAGAGCATTGTTGTGCATGAAAAGGACCTAGGCAAAATCCGCACTGTTTCAATTCAGGACTGTTTAATCAGTCCCTAGTGACAATTTTATGGGTTTTAGCCGGTACAATAGTATCTTTTAAAACCTTGTGGCCTTCATGAAAACAAAGAGCTTGAATTTTATGGGCTTACAACTCCAATTAGAACAGTGCCAATGTGTATGGGAGATTATCAAATTTGTATCATAAAACCCCTTTATAATAAATGATTGCTGGTAGTTGGGGAGGGGCGGGGGGAGAAGGGAATCGGACCCCAAGCAATGGACTTTGTCTCATGCAGTTTTAAAAGTGCACATGCTGCTCTCAATTTTAACTCTTTGCGACCCAACTATGCATCAGGATCGGTCGTGTAAATAGTGTGACACCGTCATTAGAAACGGAAACAAAGACAACGGGAGAAGACCCCTCCTCCTCAGCCTAAATCCCCCCTCCGTCACCTTGCTGGGGGTTTGGCAGCACCCCACCCGGAAGGCTACTTCCCTGGCTCCTTAGTTATCTGGGCTGCTGTCCTGTCCTGGAGCCGACACATGGCCATAAAAAGGCTTTGTAAAATATGACGTCTTCAACATATTACTGCTTTTATCAGTTATTGTTCTTACAGGCGAAGACAGAGGGTGCTAAGGTGTCCCTTCCCAGCTCCAGGCTGCGGTGATTTTCTCTCCTCACTAGCTGCAATTTCCTCTGATGCAAGTTTCTTGATGCAAAATGTGTGGTTTATGAGTGTTGTCGTGGCGAAGCCCAGGCAACGGGCAAGGTAAAGGCTAAAGTCGTGCCCTTGCAGGCTGAGGGAAGGGCACAAGAAGAGAAGCAGTGTCAGGTTCAAGTACTGATCAAAGCAGCCTCCTTCATTTTATACATCCAAGTAGAAAGAAGAATATATGAAATAATGAGACAATTCAATAGACTATGGAGATTTAGGGTAAAAGAAAAAGTCTTGTGGGAAGATAGAGTGGGACTGAAAATATTTTTCCTGATATAAACAAAGGAATCCATCTAAACCTTAAGAGTATTTAGCAAGGAAAATTGATTTGTTAACGTTAGCAGTGGTTAAGCTCTATCTGGGAGATACATCTTCACAAATGTCGTTGATAACAACTTTGAGGCAAAAGAAACTTACTGCCTTCCAGTGTATTTTCTGATACTTCTGCTTGGTTTTTAATGAGATATGAAATATGGTTTGTTGTTTTGTTTTTTGGGTTTTTTTTCCTCCTCCTCAAAGGGGTGAATGCACATAGAGTGTCTGTCTTTTCTCCCTTTCTTTTGCCTCACCAGGTCTCACTGTTACTTTCACCATGCAAACAGGCCTGCATTTTCACTGTAACTAATGAATAAACATGCCACGATCAAGACCTAAATGCCATCTTCAGCTAATTAAAAGCACTGCTAACATCTTCAAACATCTTCCCAGATGCTTTATTCTTAGTAAAGAAACTATTGACTTTGCAAAGGCCCAGCCCTGTTTCAGTGGGAGTCCCTAGGAACATGTTTGTTAACTCAGAACTAAGACATTAAAACAAATCACTAGACAACCTCCAAAAATTGGACAATAGTTCTGAAAGAGTTTATGACTGAGCTTCTTTGCAATAGTTTATGAACAAGCTGAGTGTAACCCTGCCAATGCATGTCCATCATTAGTCTTTGGATGTACACACTATACATTTCTAAAATTGCAGCAGATGAAAAACATCACCTCCCAGGCAGAACTATGCCATGCATCAAAATAAATTCTCTTATCACTGTCTTAGAAAAGGCTCCTGACAGTCTTGTGGTGTGTACATCTGGGTTAATAACGCATCTGAACTGTGCTGTTAACTAAGTGCAAGTGTGGAAACTCTTTGGACTTTTCAGCCCCTCCTACCTTATACCACTTGATAGGAGTAAGCCTTTCACCCCTGGTTAGAGCTCAGCTGATGCTGGAGGGGTCAGTGATCTCGCTTTGCTTTCAGAAACCTGTGGTGTTCAGCACTGTCTGTGGAAGAGCACAGGCCTGGGTGTCCCTGTACTCAGTGCCCTTCATAAGCCACAGTTCGTTGATGAAGGTAGGGTATGACTGGACTCAGATGTCTGATAACTGTTGCTTCTTGAGAAGATAGGAACAGCTAGGATACAAGGAATAGCGGTTTCTGAGCCTTATTAATGGCACTCAGCCCTTTCATCAAAAGCCTGGGTAGCACATTTTCCTTTTCCTCAACTGGTGCTTCCAACCCTTCAGCTCTGGTTCAGTCCCATATGTACTGGCCATCAGGTAGCTCACTCTTCCCAGAATTCCTTCCATGACCAAAGAATTGCAAAGCAAAGACTCCACTCCACCTACTAGACATAAAAAAAAAAATCAGACAGAGTCAAGTGCTGCCAGCATCAGCAAAGACAGAAGGACCCCAGACACCTCACATAACTTCCAGAGGCTTCTGACTCATGCACATGCAGTCTCT
Source organism: Aegotheles bennettii (assembly GCA_013398125.1). Classification (NCBI taxonomy): domain Eukaryota; kingdom Metazoa; phylum Chordata; class Aves; order Caprimulgiformes; family Aegothelidae; genus Aegotheles; species Aegotheles bennettii. Next base: position 57,368 of record VZRW01014185.1, read on the forward strand.
GAGTTAAAAGAGAAATTTCTGTGGGAAAGGAGACAGTAGATGCAGAGTCATACCTGTCAGAGAAGTTGCTTTATGCTTCTCAAGCATAAAGCTCTCCTCAAGTGTCACAAAGGAGTAGAGTAGCCCTGATCAACAGTAACTAACATTAATACAACAAAAAAATCACTTACACATCTACAAGATTTAACAGGCATAAGAGATCTTTGCCTGCCACTAAGCACAGATTACTGAGCTATGAGACCAGGATTACTTTTCATCATACTTACAGTTGCATTCTAAACAGTGAAGGCAATCAGCTCTCTAGACTGAGGATGTTGTCAGTTGTGCCAATTTTCATGCTGTTTATTCCGGTCCTCTTCTGTTTAATAGAAGGTGATGAAGTGTGTTGGAAATCTAACCTCCAAAGATAGGTCTCCCAAGCAAAAATTGGGACACCTCTTTCCAGAGCAGAGCTATACCTTTCTCTATACTGGAGACCAACACAGAGAACAAGTTCATTTCAGACATCCACAGGTCTCAGACTGCCTTCCCAAACAAAGGAAGACCAAATCACCTAGAGATGATGTCATGTTAGCTACTTCTGCATAAGCCTTCGCTTTATCTAATGCTTGAACTTGGGAGTTAGATATCCTCTTCAGAATCTGACATAATTTGGCTCTGGATGAGGAATATTTTAAAAGAGAAAAGTAACAGAGAGAAACAGGAAAAAGATGTAGACAAGCCAGTAGCAACAATGAAAAGAGTAAATCTCCTCACCAGTTCTGGAGCACAAAGGGTACATTTCAATGCTGCTTTAGAGCAGTCAGTTAAATTCTTCAGGGTCATCTGACATGCAGGGCAGTCCTGCTCACTATTTTGCAGTGTACCCAAGGAGGAAAATTATTTCTTAACATTCCCAACAGCCACTGTATTTGGCTTTGAAATATTCATTGGCAGGAAGCATCAGACTTCATATGCTGGGAATGCAGCTTTCCTCTTACCTCCTGATTTTCCTGTTGTGGGTGGATGGCAGACTTGGTGCTAAGTTAATAACTTTATGATATTCAATGTTAATCATGATTTTACTAAATCATAAATATATCTGCTTAAAATACATGGAAAATATCAATTTGGAGAGAAAAAAAATCCTTATTTTTATAAAATAGATTGGTTTATGTAATTACATATTAATTATATAGTCGAATTTCAGTATTTTGGTACTACGTTGGGGTGTTTGTATGTGTTATTGCATACATGTACTTAAGTAAATCACGTCTTTCTTTAGCTGTGATAAGAGAGCAATTGAGAAGAAAATATACTACTGATACTTCTCCGTATCTGAATACTGTGGAAAATGACCAAAGATCACTGTCATCTGTTGCAGTTTCGCTCAGACTTGTGACTATTTGTGCTGTTTTTTTCTTAAAACCTGTACAGAGCCTTTTACTTCTTTTTTTTTTTTTTTTTACTACTGTTTTTCTACAGCCATTCTCCAGGTTTGCATCCTATCTTGGACATCTTCTACACCTATCCCATATGCTCATGACTTTCCAACATTGCCAGACCAAGTAAACTTCCCTGAAAATGCTACAGCCCAGTATGGAAAGGTGCCCAGTCACTAGTGCAGTGCTTCTCTGGAAGCTGTTGATTTTCCTATTTTGGTTTGTGTGCATTCACATAGAGCTCCTGATTGGACACATCTGCTCTCTGCAAAATACAGTATCATCCGTGGTGATTGCTTTGACATGCATTGTCAATCAACAATCAGGTAGCCCTCTGGTCAACCTCTACATTCTCTACAATCATAGACTTTGACCTTGTGTGGAGAATTAATTCCAGGGATCCCCATGGCTCATGTTGTATTAGAGATGATGATGCTTGATCAGAACAAGCCCTCTTGGCCAAGAAATCTGCACATCTACGTTTACTGCCTTGGGAGATTTCAGATGACGTAATGGTTTTTGTCATCAACTCATGTAAATTATCACCACCCTTGGGCTACTTTAATTTCAGCTGATCATGAAAGACCCCTATCAATCAGCATCACAAAGGTGGTTTTGAACTACACCAGATATAACTGGAAAGCTCTTCAGTGCTATAATTGCATGCAACAGCCTCACAGGCGATGGCTTGTCTGAAAGAGTTGCTGAATTTTGGGTAGATGCAGTGGGGCTGAGCAGCAGCACGGGCTCTTCTTTGTTGCATGGCGTAGCCCCACGGCCCACACAGTTAATGGCAGGTACCAGCTCTCCTGGGTTGCTCAGTAAATCTGTGCCCAGCCCCACATGACACTTTCTATGTCTCTATTTTTAACAGCACCCATCTACCAGTTTTCCAGACGTCATAGGCCAGTGATGCCACCAAAAGGCCAGGTCTCTAACTCCGTCCCCAGCACCTTTTCCCTTTTTCTATGGCAGCATGAAGATCGCCCCAGCTATCTTAGGTCTCATTTTAGACACTGTTTTTTCTCCCTCTGGCACTGACTTCACAGAAAATGGGGCTGCTAAGGACATCTTCAGATTAGGTTCCCAAGGGCACCTTGTAACAGCTGGGAAAAGAGATGAAAAATAAGGAGTCTGAGAAAATGTACGTGTGACTCTCTCTCTTGTTTTTTCTTCCCCCTTCTCTTGCTGTCTCTCTCCACCATCAGGCTATGCCTACTATAGAATCAGGCCAGTAGCTGCTCCTAACAGCTTTGCTTTGCATTTTTCACTATTGTCACTGTACCAGCCAATCATGTAAAAAATGATATATTGACTTGGCAGGTGCTTCTGTTTTGAACATGATTAAATAACTTTTTATTGTCATCTTCAAAGCATTTTTATGGTCATTTAGTGAGTGAAAGGGGCTCTGATTTTGTGAGCATCTGCCAGAATATGTTTGATCCTGTCATCATTTCTTCAGAAAATCACGCGCCCGTAGCTAGAGTGCAAGATACGGTAAGTGCATGAATTGTCCATTGCACTCTGCACTTACCACACTGCCTTCATTGTCAATGATAACAACAGCAGGGGAGAGATCTTGGGAGTTAAGCTACCTGCTGTTTTCTCCTTGATGTTTGAGCTCTTGGATGCTGTATGAATCTCAGAGATGCAAAGAGCAGTTTCTTTGTTGATGCCCTATTTTATTGCTTATTTAAACAGGGTATGCTGCTTGTAATTAGATCTGACTAGAAAGGAGGATTTCCATTTCTCAGGAAATGCTGGGTGTTTTGTTGTGCATCAGCACAGGAGTACTGCAGCACTGGTGGAAATCTGGGCCATGCTTTGCTGCTGCTCATAGAGCTGCTCTACAGACCTCCACTGGGCACCCAAATTTAAGTTCCCATCTTGTCCCCATGTATCGAGTAGAATTCACAGGTACCCCTCAAACATCCCAATCCCACTGAATCAACATTTTCCTGAGGAAAACCTGTTAAAGCACTCCCTGTCAGCATTATCTGTCTATGCAACAGCCTTCATTGACCTTCATCTGAACTTACACTCCCTGTGCACATCAAAATAGAAGTACTTTCGCTAGCTGAGTTAGGCTAGTAATATTGTGTGGATGAAGCAAAGAGATTTACAAGTAGCACATCTTTGTTTAAATTTAGCAGTAACCAGCTGGCCACATTCTGTAGGAAGCAGGAAGGGAGGATTCATAGGGAGGGAGGGATCTGACAAAAATCAAGCAGAGGCTATAAAAACATTTCTCTAAAATGGCAGCATAATGAAAAAGGGATGCCAAGCAAAGAGCTTACTGATCATCTGTGTATCACTCTTATAACATACTCCAGCTAGCTCAGCCTTCAGTTTGGAGGGGGCACGCAGGTGTTAGGAAGGATTTCTTCCCACACATGGTATTTTCTGCAGGATTCTTTTCCACAGACAAAACTTATTTGTACCTCATTACCACTCTCTGAGACAGGCTATTAAAGTACAAAGTGAAAAAGGTAAAAAAGTTGAAGAGTATGAGAGTGTCAATATTGAGAACAACCAAAAGGAGGCTGACAGCAGAGGCTTGTTTCTCAGAGGAAACCTATGGACTATTTCATTGCATCTTTCCCTCATTTCCATAACCTGCTGTCCCTCAGGACTGCTGCTCCTCAACCATTGCTCTGCCATCTGTGTTTCTTTTGATGCTGGCCTGCTCCCAACTGCCCTGCTCACCTTTGATAGTCATTGCTGTTCCTCTCACGAAATTATCGGTAATGAAGTTCATATAAAATCAGGTTTTATGGAACAATTTAAAACACAGATTTGAAAGACAAAAGAGGCAGTTAATAATAATTGCCTTTGATATTGCAACAAAACAACTCCTCCCATCAGAAAGGCAAAATTGTTTGTTTTCAGGATTTCTTTCTCTTGGTTGTGAATGTCAAAGGAAGGAGACTGTAGGAGATACCTAACACTTCCATGTGTATCTCTAATGAAGGAATATTTCTGACTATATTAATGTGTTTATGAGTCTATGCCACAATTTCTAGACCATGCCATACAAGTATTAAAAATCATGAGGCCAGTGTAAAAAACTATGAGGTTTAAAAAGAAAAGGATAGGGTTTTTTTGCCTCTCAGTTTCTTTTTGAAGAAAAATTTTGTTACATTTAACATGGTTTTAGATGTATTTTCTCTCTTCAAGAGAGTTTGTTAAGCTCAATGAGAACTAATACGGCATCTGTTTGTACATGCTGTCACTTTATCATTTGACGTCAAGAATTGGGTCACTGAAACCATTACAGTGGCAGCCCTGTGAAAATCATGAGAGCTGATGAATTCTGTATTTTCAAAGGCAGGCCCACCCTGCTGTAGAATAATTTATCCCTCATGTGGTTAGCTGTGGTGGAAAAGTCCCTTCAGTCCTAGCCCTACCTTTAAAAACTTCATGAACCAGTTCTTCAGATGGTGTTTGCCACCATAGACAAGGTAGACATTAGTAGTAGTAGTAGTAGTATAGTATTAGGAAGAACATTGTCATCAGGTCGAGAGAGGTGATCCTGCTCCTCTACTCAGCCCTGGTGAGGCCACATTTGGAGTACTGTGTGCAGTTCTGGGCTCCACAGTACAACAGAAACATGGAGCTCCTGGAGCTGGTCCAACAGAGAGCCACTAGGTTGGTCAATGTTCTGGAGAATCTCTCCTACGAGGAAAAGCTGAGCGATCTGGGCCTGTTCAGCCTCAGGAAGAAGCAACTGAGAGGCGACCTTATTAATGTGTATAAATACCTAAAAGGTGGGTGTCAAGAGGATGGAGTCAGGCTCTTTTTGGTGACGCCAATCCATAGAACAAGAGGCAATGGTCAGAAACTGATACACGAGAAGTTCTACCAGAACATGAAGAACTTCTTTACTGTGCGAGTTACAGTACCCAGAAAGGTTGTGGAGTATCCCTCACCGGAGATACATCTGGGTGCAGTCCTGTGCCATGTGGTCTAGGATGACCCTACTTGGGCAGGGAAGTTGGATGGGATGACTCACCCTTCCAACTTTACTGATTCAGTGATTCTGTAGTCCTAGGAACATCTCTATGTCCAGCTGAGAGTCTGACCTGATTAGTTTAATCAATTGGCATTGATACATACATATCATATCTTCTCTCAACTTCACACTTGCACAGCTCTAGTCCGTAGTGTTTGAGTAAACCACCATCTTTATTTCTCATAGCAACCACTTGACAGTGTATGCATATCAAATTAGGAACAGTGCTTTTGAAACAGTGACTCCTCATCCACATATTTTCCTACAATACACAATTTTAGGATATTGAACCTCTGGGTCATTTGGAATAGCCTCTATGAAGTTGCAGGCAACCACACCATAAATATGGAAAGATTTACAGAACTTCCACTGCGTACCTTTCCCAGGCCAAAATTCATATGGTATTCCCCAGCCCCCATAACACCTAGTACCTTATAACACATAGTACATGTACATTATAACAAGTGCTAGAGTTCTTACATTAACAGCTAATGCCCCACAGAAAAATAGGAGGACATCAAAGGAAGAGAGAAAACAAATGAAAGAGAGAAGAGAAGACACCATGCACATGGAAAGGGACAAAGCAAGAGTGCAACGTCATCAGGTAGCTATATACATTTCTTGCGAGATTTGAAGTCTCAGATGTGACCACTGCAGGGACAGGTGATGTGCAGATGAGCTGGCTAAAGTAGCACAAGAAATGCAGCCATTGACTGTGTGATTTTGTGTGTTCTCTGTAACCATGAGGCATTGCCATGGTACGAGCACCCTTCAAACATGTCCCCTTGATCCAATCCTCTGTTGTGCTGCAGGGAAGGGCAGTTTGGACAGCACATCCACAGCCCAGCCACTGGGACTGGTTGGGAAACCAGACTTCTCCTCATGAAAGTTGAAGATGATGGAGAGATCCACCCTGGTCTCCCAGGGTTCAGAGCCTCTTGTGCTTGCTACTTGACAGGAATACCCCAAACATGTTTCCTCTTACTTTTCTGGTCATCTTTCTGGGCGCCTTTGGCTATATGATGTGCCATTGTGAAGCCAGAGCAGCATATATAGTGCAGGTTGTGTGGAGGAAGAGTCTGACCCAGGGTATTTGCTGGGACTTCTTTCTTAAGTGCTAAATAGTCTCCAGAGTAAAAGCATTGGGGCTTTTCCACCTTGCTAATCAGGAAAGAGGTAGATCTTAGCAATGAGACAATTATGAAAATCAGGAAGCAATTTAATTGTCTGAAAACAGCTTAATTAGAAAGACTATAATTTTCTTAAATGATAGTAATCATTTTCCTGGGGATTAAAGAATAGCAGATCTTAACTTCAAGGAAAACACCTTTTGCTATCAGAAACCAAACGACTAAAAGAATAACAGAAATAAATAAGTCCATCTTCCCTTAGGTTCTCTTAAGCATTATTCATATGGGAACCTTTTCCTTTTATTGTTTACTACTTAGATATACCATCAGTATTCATCTATAACACAATAACATCTCAGATCCTCAGCAGGAGGAGGGCTCCACGTCGCAGTAGAAGCTGTCTAAATATATGACAGTATACTGTCAGAGCCTCCCTCACAGGCCAAAAAAGGGGAAAAAATAGTCCAGTAAGCAAATTAAATGCATTGAGCCATCCTTGACTGCTTAAAAATACCTAAACCTATTCAGTTAATTTGAATAATAAACATTATTTTTCAGGGACAGAGCAGTGGAAGAGTATAGAGCCATGTGTTATAGGTAGATTAGCTGAAGATGAAGTGTTGCAGATCACTTCCTACTTCTGAAAACTAGCCCTTGACAGCATTAGGGGTGTACTTGGGCACCTAAGTATACAGTTTAAAAACTCCTATATTCACCTGTAGTTTTAGAGTGATAGTTAAGGCCTGTGTCATTCAGGGGAACAGTTAAGCAGTTAAACTTCAATGTAAAGGTCACTTATCCAGAGGCTGTTTCCCAGGGGAGATAAATAGTAAGTGTTACATATGCAAATATATTTAAATTCCTTTTTATTTGCAAAGTCAAGCCTTCAAAAGACAGAATGTTGAAGAAATGAGGTAGCCCCTTGGGCTTATTTACTCTGACCTAGCCGTTAGCCATCTGATCACACTGAATTTCTCCTATGAGATCTCTGCCTCATTCAGCGTACAACACAGCTGGAGTTGCTTTAAAGGGCAATTGCTCAATATTTTGTATTTTTCCTGCTCTTCACATTATTTTTCCCAAGTTAAAACACACACAGATGGAAGAAAACCTTTTCTATGCCCTGTCAATAATATGGTGGCAAGATGGCTGAGCTATTCTATCAGATTGTTGCTGCTGGAAGGGCCATCCTATTCCCTTCTCTCTTCCCGTTCCTGGCACCCCAAGTATAGGGCAGAATGTGAGTGAAAAAGGCAACCATAAAAAAGCAGCCCACGTTCCTTTGAAAGATGGGCTTTAAAAATATATTTGAATATTGACACAAGAAAATGGCATATCAAGGACTGAAAAATACTCGTTCTACAGAAGGAATAGGGAAAAGATAGCTGGGAAACCCTGAGATCTAGTGAACCAGGAGTTCACTGGAAGCTGCCAGTACAACTAAGAAGTAGAAAAGGTTAATGTATCCTCGAGTTTTGAATAATGAGTTGCAAATCCAGAGAAAAAAAATGACTTCTCTCCACCTCTAGCTCTGGTGAGATCAGTGCTAGGTCACTATTTCTATTAGCTGTATCCATATTTTCAAAATACATCGCAGGAGAGCACGCAAACAAGATCCACGAGTTGATTCAAGGAAGATGAAAATAAAATGATAAAATACTTTTAGAATTTTTTTCTACTGGGCTTAGCAGTAACAAGATTGAAAGACCATTTCATTATAGCATAATGATCTCTTCCCAAAGACACATGGGATATTATGCTGATTATAATGTGAAGAAACATACAGGATTTTATTGCTGAGCCCTCTGCAGTAAGAGGACTGATCCACAGGATCAGCTGTGCTCTAGTCTTTCTAGAGGCAAAACCTCCTCAGTCTAGGGCAGAAAGGCATAACAAAAATGGAGGCCGAAAGCCAGACAAATCCAAACGTGAAGCAGGGCACACCGTAAAAGCATGAGGGTAATTAACAAAGGTAAGGACTCTAAATTAAGTCTGGAGGCCCCTCTGCAAGGTATGTTTAAATCACGCCCAAATCACTCAAGGCTCAAGACAAGTCTTAACAATGACATGGAATGACTGTTAATATATAGAAGGCTGGACAAGATGATTCATTGCTTTCTGATTTTATTCTTGCCTGTGTAAATCAGTGCAGAAACAGTGCTGGTGATAGATCTGCAGGGCACAGCATGGCTCTGAGTCCTGTTTTGCAGACAGGATCCTCAAGAGTAGGTGAGCAGGAAGGCTTTGAGGAGAACTGCAGAAAAGAGGATCTAATGCTACTTTCCAAGGCAAATTCTAACTCAAGCATTGCATCTTAAGTCTTAACCTTCCCACTCAACCATTGTGACTGGAGAAGCTGTTGTTTTGGCTTGTATTTCTTGTTGTAAATCAGGTTCTCTTTCAGGCTGAGTAGCACCTTTCACCAGCAGTGCTCAGATAGAGACTAAACATCCTACTTGTAGTCTAAGTCACTACTTAATGCAAGAATGGAGGTGGCAGAATCTGGCTGCAGCATTGCTCTTGTGTTGAGGAGCACTTTAGTCACCATTAGCCCTTGTTTGTTTTCATCAGAGAATCACTTATGGAGTCAAGAAGTTCTTCATGCAGGCATGCAAGATCTAGGAAAATATATTGCCTAAAATGTGTCTTAAATTACATTGAAAGGAGTCTTTTTAGCCACGCAGGTTCTTAACAGCTTCTGTGAATACTGCAGTTCAGTGTTTATCCTCTATGTTTTCTTCCTGCCTGGGGTCAATGCACCAAGCTCAACAGCATGGGATATTAAAAGCTCCTCTGACACCTGCTTAGCCTCATTGAATACTTTTTATGACACCAGTGCAAAAGCAGGCTATTTCTAGTTGTTTAACTCCTTTTCTGGAGTATAGCAGGCTTTTTGTTGGTATTTTGCATTTTTTTACAGAATATGAATCCCCAAGCGAAAACATTCCTTGCAAAGAGGCTGCCTGCATGGAAAACAAGTGAGAAGCACAGTTATAGGAGGGAAGAGAAGTATAGTCCAAGTCTGGTTGCCCATGCCTCAAATGCTAGCTGAGAATGTACCATCTCCAAAAGCAAGTATCTCAATGGGGAGCCAGTGCAGCTGCATTCTTACCTCACACACAGGCTGAAAACCACGGTGGGAACAGCTTTGCCAGTGGGACCCACAGGGATGAAAAAGCATCATTAATATTGGCAGACAAAATGGACAACCTGAGGGCATCTCTGGGATGTTAGACTTCAGCAAATAACTTTTCAGAAACAAGCCTTGGATTGGCACAGCCAAGGATGGAGGACACAGAGACTTCCTGCGAGAGCACTTGTGCCAGCATCTCTGGGAGGTCCCATTTCACAGGCCAGGGAAAAGAGCTGACAGCCATTTTTGCCAGTGTTGTACTGTGCAATCAGAGAATGTGATTGCCACTGAGTCATGGAGTTGGTCAGTCTGTAATCCCAGAAGGAACAGCAGACTGCTCTTAATCTGTAGAGTGAGAACACAAGACTTCCAGGCAGTTGATATTACATGAGCATGGAAACTGTGGAACGCTGGAAAACGTGGAACACTTTGATACACATGGGCAGTGAAAGCAATGGCTATAGATACAGAGCAATATTAGAAATCTCTTCATGTGGTCATGAGTGACCTGTGAGGACACTTCTGTTTGCCTTGGTGGAGGTAGATTAGCACAGAAAGAGCTATTCTACCCTTCCTGTGATGTGCTTGCAGGTAAATGAAACATCTATACAAACCCAGAGCAAACCAGAGAGCACTGAAGTGGATTTTCAGCCTAGTACAGGAGGTATTGGCTCAAACTGCCCATATCAAACATTTCCCCTTTTGGCCTTTTAACTTTTTGCAGAAGGCTACTCTCCTTCCTTAGCAAGTGATGATACCTCTGAAAAAGCCTGGGGGTTTCTTGGCCCACCTAAAGGCCAAGCTTCCTAATAATTTTCTTTCTCTTTTCCAAATTTTCATTTTCCTCATTATTTTCCTTCTTTTTATTTTTATATTCCATCAAAAAGCACTCACAGCTGTTGAATGGTGAGTTTGTTGCTCTTTGTTCCATTTCAAAGAGGTGTTTTTTAAAAAAACATGGAATGTGAGGCTATGTTTGATGTACAAATATATGTGTTCTCCACTCAGAATATTTAAATACATACATTTTCTCATCATTCACATGCAATACCACCTGAAATCTATTTCCCTGATTTAACTGTATGGACTGGACACTGTACAAACTCCCTGGTGTAAAAAGACGTAAATCCTATGCATATGAAGTCAGACCTGCATCCAGAAATCAGAGACCCAGTGCTAATTATGAAAGATACTTCCCTAGAAAATGAATGCAAATTGCACTTAAAATGCTGAATTAAGAGCTCTACACACGGATTTTCATGTTCTACTACAGTGCAAAGATCGTGATGTATTTTTCTGTGAATTAGTGTCTCTCTCATGAGAAACTCCCTTTCTCTCTGCATGATCCCCTAGAGGGCAGTATGACCTAAAAATAAATTGCACTGAGCCAGGCATGTAGGATTTTTCAAAGACTGGTTATGTTAAATAAGGTTATGATTCCTCCTCCCTCTGACAAATTGGCACAAAGGTTCAAGAAATAGGGATATACTTGCAGTTTCCAAATTATATGAAAAAATTAATATAATGAGAAGAGCAGTATCACCCTATATTAATTTCTTTAGCTCACATAATACATATATTTAATTTTGCAAACTGTCAAAGCTAAGTACTTTGTATTTAAGTGTCGTCTCAGCTGCTTTCCCAAGAGGGGTTTTATGGCTTCAGCTAGAGATGGTCTCAGTTCCATGGGCTAGCCTTCAGATTTTTCCTATCTCTACTACTGCATGGGCTGGATCTGAGGGAATTAAATTAAGTCTGGTACGCGAGTGCAAGGGAGGTAGGGAGTAACGGCTCACTAACCAGGCACTGCCAGGGTTTGGTTCTCTAAGGTAGCCCAAATGCTCACCAAACAGCTGCAATGGTCCAGTCCTCCAGGCACTTTCAAAGTCTGAATAAGGGTGGGATGTGTGCCTCGCAGGAAACAAGGAAGCCTCTGTCTGATAGTGCATAACTTCATATTATATAGTATATGAGGAGCACAAAACATCTTTACTTTGCAAGCACAAGTCTTCTGTTTGATGTTAATGGAAGCAATGGAAGGCCAGTTTAAACCACCTAGTGGCTGTTTGTCTAATGTAAATACAGCTCCAACTTGTGCCCAGGTCCCCGTTCCCTTCCCATTCGGAACTCCTCTTTCTGGTTTTGGGGAACAGAGGTCTGACTTTCTTGATTGTCTGAGCAGGGAGAATACACGCACTCTCACACATGCGGAGAGAGAATATTTGGCACACACAGCTCAACTATCATTTCATTTAACAACGTGAGAAAAAACCCCAAATGCACATGAGCATGTGAGCACCCCCCAGCAAACAGTGACATCCTTCCAGGAGCTATAACCTGTCTGTTCACACAGACACTATGCTGGCTTTTTGTCAGTGCTTTGTCTGAAAGTGGGTTGTCAAGGACTAAAGGTGGTCTTCTGTAGGAGATATTGCTGTTTGACTGCTTCTAGAAATTGCAGAAACTGAAGCCAGAGGACTCGTAACAGCTACTAATAGGAGTTACTAATTTCTTGAGCAACAGATCCATTCAGCTACAGGCTCCATAGGAGCAATAGTCTGTCATCAGGAACCCTTCAATTGAAGCCTTTTCCAGCTGGCTGGAAATAAGCTGGAGAAGCAAGAATAATGGTTCAGTATTGTTTAATTTCAAATAAAATTGATGAGAAAAGGGACAAAGAAGCCTTCTAAGAGAAACGTGCACATTTTTATGCTAGTGTCATTGCAGAAAGTATTTTCTATTCAAACTGGCCCCAGACCTGCTTGAAGATGATTATACAGATTCTTTGAAGATGGAAGAACAAAATATGTATATCTGCGCATAATTGAATTTAAAAAACAAAGTTGGGTTGTAATCACCAAGCACAGGATGGATTAACTCTCTATATTCTGAACTACTTCTCTCATTCCTTTAAATTCAACAGCAAAATATTTTGAGACTAGTTAGACTACGTACAGAAACACTCGAACATAAGAGCTATTAGGTTCCTACAATACCCTTTTAATGAGAAAAAATATTTCCAAAGAAGTAGCTGGCAGTTACATAAAAAATTGCTTACATTGCTAAGTGTGACTGTTGGATCTGATGACACGTTTTAGGTTAACTAGTTTACATTTCTTTTGAAGTGAATTTCCTAGCGACAATGTTTGCACTATTCACCTGCCTCATCAAGGCCTGTTTAGAATACAGTGCTTAATACAGTTTTTAACCCATTATAAAGCTATGCACAGATAATTTAAAATGATCATAACAACTAACAAACACGTAATCAAGGAGCTCTTAAAATGTATTAAAATTCAGGTCTCTTGCTATTAGCAAAACCGCTTCATTAACATATTAAGACAATGTTCATTTGATAATTAGCTTCTGTTTTCTTTGCATCCTGGCAGTTAAATCATCCCTATGAAGCCAGAGGGGGAAAGTTTATGTTTCTACATTTGTCTTTAGTGAAGTCTAGGTTGCCTTCTCACAGTTCTTAATCAACTTCCATATTTTCTTCTTCTTGTACTCAGTTTCTGAAATGTTGCAAATTAAAACCCACTTCCACAGTGAATGTGGAAGTTCACAGCTCTCAAGGCTCAGAACAAGGAAAATGATGGGCCCCTTTTCTCCCTTGGACTCATGCTACTCTGGTAACACAGAGCTCAAGGGAAAGAACTTGGGATTCCTTGTATACGTCCTCTGTGGCACACGTGCTCCATGTAGAGCTCAGAGCCTGGCAGAGGAGAAAAACTAATGGGTCAAAGTCCATAGACCGAGAGTAGGATCATTTTTCTCCAGCCTTCCCCTAATCACCAGTTATTCATTCGAAGCACTATTTTTCAACGGGGGAAAAAAAAAAAAAAGAGGAACTGTTATTTAAAATAGATTAAAAAATATTTCAATCCCAAGAACAAGGAATTCTATACCAGATTTTGTCTGAGTTCAAATAACGTCTACATCTGCTGAGACACCTCTGAGCTGCACATGCAATGTTCCTATGTGCAGTCTGTTCCCACTACAGCAGTAGCCAATGGAAGCAGATTGTTTATAGTGGAGGAAGAAGGAAGCATGGATTATTTACATGAGGCTGCTTCACTCACCATTGCATCACTAGCCATTTCCAGGGAAAGCTTATAATCCTTTCTCACAGATTTGCAACAAATAGGAAGCCTGGCATTACTGAGTATACAAACTCAAGCAAGTGGTTATAACTTTCCCCTATATAGATTTAATGTGTTCTTAAAGTTAATAGTAATAAACTAAATTTTCTGCTCTTTGAAATAGCAGATACTGAATGTTTCAAGTGTAAGCAGTAGGGTGGCAGAACTGTACTGAAGGGTCTTACAAGGTAGAGTGGCTTGATACTAAATAGAAGATGAAATTTTAGTGTAGGTGAACATTAAGTGGTGCACATTAAAAAAAATGTAAAATCCTGTAACAACTTCACATATAATATTATGGGCTCAGAGATGACTACTCAGGAATGAAAGGTTATAACAGACAGTCCTATGAAAATGTCATCTCAATGCTTAATAATGGAAAAAGTTAAAAATGCCAGGGAAAGGAAAAGAGAACAAAAGAGAAAACATAATACCATTGTATAAATTCCTTGTACATCTGTATCCGGAACACTATGTACAGTTCTGGTTGCCCTTCTCAAAAAGGACGTAACAGAATTGGAAAAGGCTCTGAGAAGGTTGGCACAGGTATGAAATTGTTTCCCTTCAAGGGGAGGCATCCTCCGCCTGAAAAGAGATAACTGAGGGAAAATATACTGGATGTCTATTAAGTCCTGAGTGCCAAGGAGAGGGCAAATAGAAAGTGATGATTGTCCCTCTCCCAGTACAAGAGCAATGGTACATCCCCTGATGGTGGCAGATGGCAGATTACAAACAAACAAGACTGAGATGTTTCTCCACACAATGTTGTTGAAGAAAAAATTCTTTATCAAAAGACATTGTGGGAACTAAAACTGTGCATGAATGCAGGGAAAGACTGGTAAAGTTCAAGTACCAGACACTCGTCAAAGATTTAATACCTTGTGTGGTGCAGGAGATTTCTGAGCCACATGTTGCTGGAGATTGGAAGGTTATTTTGGAGAAGCATCACTATGCTTTTCTCTCTACCCACTTGCTCTCTTCCAGACATCTATTGTTGGCTACTATAGAATATTGGCTAGGTGGACCTTTGATCTGACTTAGCACTGAAGTTCTTATATTCTCACAATCTTATATCAGATCAGATTCTGCTCTGGGAAAACCCTTACAGCAGGAATTTTGTCAGAGATGCCTTCAGACAAATTATTAGATCTGTCCAGCTTAACAGGAATTAAGTGGAGCCACCAGAGAGAAGAAAATGCACCATATAACAAAGCACCATTCCCTCATTTTCATTTTACTTGGTTCAGACCTCTTCGCATTACTGTTTCAGATGTCTACTGTATTAATGAAGAGATAGTATAGTATCACCGATGTCTTCTCACATTAATTTTTTTAAATTATATTTTTGTTTAATTTTTTTGTTGTTAAATTGCATGCACTGAGATGCATAAAATCCACAAACTAACTTTCATACTACTACATCCACTAGCAGAGACACTGATTGAAATTAATAGGAAAGAGGTTGTATCTTTTCATGTATATATGGATGAAGAAGCCAGATGTCCAGCAGAGGTGTTAGATAATCAGTCTTTCTATCTTTTACCTCTTAAAGTACTCAGCTCTTATTTGATATCAAGGGCAGCTGGAGAAGAATAACCTTTTCATCCATCTATTTGTTTCTGAGATGTGTAAGAACAGCACTCACAGAAAGTAACAACCAAGAAAATAATACAAAAGTCCATGAGAAAAAGGAAAACAAAATCTTTAAGCTGATGGCATGTTCCCTTCCTTTCTCCTATCACATCACTAAGAATACTAAGTGGCGATTTTCTTCCGTCCTCCACAAGGTTTTCTCGAAACCTTGCTGCAGAACTATCACATTTCTCAGGACATGGAAGCAGCCTTCATATTCTGCTGCAAGCTCCCCTTGTAAAACCTCACAGAGATCAGTTTGGCCACTAGCTCCTGCCCAGGTCAAGCTGCTAAAGAAGGTCTCAAATCAGCAGGGGACAACAACTTCTTACCACTATGCTCACGACAGGAAATTCCTTCATTTTTCCATATCTTGAACAGCTACTGCACAGTTGTCTCTGTTTCTGAAGGCATCTGGACCTTGGATAGGAGCAGCTGAGTCATGTGGCTTCTGGGGCAAACGGAGGTGAGGGTCTAGAGAGAGGAAAGCACTTAGGGGAAGCAGCACAAACTCCAGCAAAAGCCTTTGCCTCCATGGCATGCTGTCTGGCAGTGACATTTGTGAGACCTACCAGCTCCTGGTTGCCTTCATGATCACAGGAGATTTGGATGCCTTGCCATTGCCTTTGGAGACCTATTCAAATTCATCAGGCAGCACCCATTAGCACTGAGGTACTCCTGGTGTCTTACTGACACAGTAAATTTCACGTAAGTTTTGGTAATTTCATCTGACATTCAGAATGCAGTAGGAGAACAAAGATTTTCTTCCATCGAAAAATGCAAAATACTTGACCTTAGCTCTAACAGAGCTTTGCCAGATGCTGTGATATATTTAACCTTCACTTTCAGGTTTCAAAAACTAAGTCTTGAGGTGTTGAAAGTCCTAGATATTTTTTAATGGAAAGTAAGAGAAAAGGGCAAATCAGCCGCAAAGAAGGCTCTGCCGAAAACAGCAGCTGCATCAGTGACTGGGCAAAAAAAAGGTTTTTAAAACAGAAACTGCTGATACGGCTTTTGGTGAAGCCTCTGCAGCAGCTGTGATGGTTTTTAACTTTGAGTTTTCAGTGGAAAAAAGATGACTTTTTTTGTGTTGTCACTTTTATGAATAACACAGGCAGGTTTCAAAATATGAGGCCAGGTTGAGGAACAGATGTAAGGTTAGCTGTGCCTTGGACTGATCCAAATACCAAAGGCTGAGCAGTTTGCTGGGAGTGCTAAGTACAGGGGACACAGAGGCTGTCAGTCCTCCAGCTCAAACGAGCTTCAACCCAAACTGCTCTTGGCGTTGGGTGGCAGCAGTGACACTCAGGAAGATGTCTTTGAGCAGTTGCCTCCCAGGGATGCCAAGGTACCACACAGGAAGAACAAAGCAAAGAAGTAAAAGTCAACTGTGAGAAGACACCTGGTATCTCAGTGCACAGACAGGCTCTTCCTCACATGGCAGAACTACGCAGCCTCTTGACTGTCCGCACAGGAGAGGGTGGTTCTGGTGCAGAGCCTCCCATGAAATCTCTGAAAAAGGAAGATTACATCTGAATTAGACTTGCATTTTGTGCAAGAAAGAAACAGTAAGGCAGTTGGTTTCAGGCACCATGGATCCGAATTAAAATCTGCTCCTGGAAGAACAGAGGGCTGGGAAATCCTTCTGCTAAAAGCTGACTGAAGACAAAATGTCTTTGTGAAAAGTTGTGGTTTTAAGGAATGAACATTGTTTAAAAAAAATGTTTTGTGTAAGATTTTCTAAATAGCTTTGCTTGAATCTCTCCTAGGAGACAAAGGAAAGTATCCTGCAACTCATGGGTAGTTCATATTGATCCCTCAAAAAGACCCTGAATTTTCACCATAAGAACAGAAACACTCCCAAGAGGGGACACTTCTATGCTAGAATACCTGTTCTCTGTCAGAGAGAGCTGGCAGTAATCTTTTCTTTCTTTGAATACGTAAGTTCACAAGAATTGAAGTAGGACTATACTGCTGGAAATTACAATTCAGTCTTTTAGGGATTCTAACCTTGAACACACTCTGTTTGCACACTAAAATTAGAAGTATGATTTGGGATTTGTTCATGCATAACCCAGGGTCCAGGAGTTCAGAACAAATTTCCCCAAGTAACATTTTCGAATGTTACCCTTTCATTCAGGGTTACCTTTTCGAGTTCCCTTTCTTGCTCCCCATGCAAGATTCATAGCCCTGCAGGCAACTGGTTGTTGGAAGCAAGTGTGGCCACATCACCAGTGCTGCGCGCTAATGGCAAAAGGGAAAGATTTGCCAGAGATTGGCAGATAACAAGGGCAGACATCATCTATTGAAACACAGTAAAGGCAGAAAGTCAGTTGTTGTGGGAATAGTTGCAAATGTTTCCACTGCAGATCTGCTCTTTATTGTCAGTTTGTTGAAACAAGATCCAGATCCAGAAGTAAGAGAATTGGTCTACTGGATCTAGAGCTCATCCTCAATGGGAGTAAAATGAAACATGAGAACTGGCTCAGTTTCCCAATTTGGAAGACTCTGGAGGCGGCTTCTTACATTCTTGTACTTTATAAGTGTTTATAGGAATGGGAAGATAAATGCACAAATGAAGATCGATGGATATGATATGAGACCACCAACTGACCAAACTCAACACTCCCTCCTGACTCAGTGATGAGACTTTGATGCTAAATTAAGCATTATGTTGTGTAAGATGCTTACACTTAATGTCTTTAGTCAGTATCTTTGTTTAGACATTTTTTCTGAGTCATTGAAGTGACCTCACTAGTGTTGTGGTTTAACCTCTTCAGGCAGCTAAGCACCACACAGCCACTCACTCACTATACCATCCAGTGTGATCAGGGAAGGAATCCGAAGGGCACATGTGAGAAAACTTGTGGATTAAGATAAAGGCAGCTTAAAATAAAAATAAAAAAACCTAAGAAAACACAATAAGGAGGAAAAGAAACAAAACCCAGTTTCTCACTATTAACTGAGTGATGCCCAGCCAGCCCCCAAGCAAAGGCAGCCCCAGCCAACCACCACCCCCAGCAGTTTTATTGCTGAGCATGACATCGTATGGTATAGAATATCCCAGTGGTCAGCTGGGGCCAGATGTCCCAGCTGTGTCCCCTCTCTGCCCCTATTGCACCCCCAGCCTACTCCCTGGTAGGGCAGTGTGAGAAGCAGATAGAGCCTTGATGTTCTGCAAGCACTGCTCAGCAATATTAAGGCATCCCTGTGCTACCAACATTGTTTTCATCACAGATCCAAAACACAACCCCATACAAGCTACTAAGAAGTTTAACTCTATCCCAGTCAAAACCAGTATGACTAGTCACACCTCTGTGGTCTGAAAATCTTGAAAGGACTGCCTAGATTTGGGATAGAGTTTCCATTCCTTCCTATGGGGTTGAGCATGAGCAGGGTGATCTCTGTTTCCTACGTGAGACCCATGGGTTCATTTTTGTTTGTACCTGGTTTAACAACTAAATCAGGACCTCTTCTAGCCAGGTAGTGATTCATATCCCAAATCTGAAATGTATTCAGTTTTTCAGGCTCAAAAGTTTGCAACTTTTATTTTCCTTCTTTAATAATTTTATTCCCTGGAAAATTGGCATCAAAGGATTTTGAATAGTGCTGGGCTTTTCCTGAGTCTTAGGAGAAAGAAGCAGGAAGTGGGAATGATTTTTCCTGTATACAGCAGAGAAGAAAATGACTCATGACCTTGAGGACCTTGACCGTCTGCTTTGCCCCAGCGGACAAACCCCATGGGAATCTGAAACTACCTGCCATAATTCTTGCTGTGATGGAATCAGAGCAAAATGGGCAGTGTTGGGGGCTAACTACAAAAAGGACTCATAGAACCTGCTCTGCTACTGCTGCAAAGCTCAGGGGAGGGAAAAAAAATGTCTGAAATTGCTTACCATCTGTGTACCTGTTAGAACAATAACATATTTCAATAGACAATCAGGCAGCCTATGGTTAAGATTCCACTGGACTACATGCAGGGTTTCAGTGGATTTTCTTTAAGGTTTGGTGGAGTTTTCCATGTTCAGTACATTGATTTAGATTTCCTTAGAATTTTTCAGGCTATATAACATGACCTGAACAAAGGGATAAATTTGATTAGGTTCATTGTTTTAAAATTCTTTCTTTCCATACTGTCCATTTTGACTGGATGCTGATTTAATTGCCCTTGTTCTTTATTTTCCCCTTTTGTTCACTGCTTGAAGGCTTCATATTATGACAAGTCTTCCTGAGCAACAAAAGTTTGGGTTGTAATCCTGTCAGGGACCCTCAAAATAACTCAAATTTTGGTTAAGTCTAACTTCCCTTGTATGAGAAGACTGGCTGGCCTAATGCTTGCCTTTGAACTTTCAATAAATTCATTTCTTGGGAGCATAGGTGAAGGACAAGGACAAGGACAAGGACAAGGACAAAAATTCTTCTTTATCCTTCCTCTTTAGAACAGGGTAGGAATTGTGCTGTAAGGTTTTGGGAGACTTTGTCTCCTGTGCGTTGTGTTGGGTTTTGAACAAGAACCTGAATGAAATTCCACTGATGACTATTTTTACCAGCACACTTGGGAGCAATACAAGGCCAGTATAATGGCATCCACTACAACTTTGTGAGCACTGAAGCCCCATGAACATGTTCTGATCCTCTGTTCTAGAAAGGGCTTTACTTCAGGGCGTAATGTAGCCCCAAATGGAAAAAAATATGCAAAAATCCTCTAAAGTTGCTTATGTTATTTAATGGTTTTGTGTAGAGCTGACAAACTGTGATAGAACAAAAAACATATATAGAACAATGTCTTTCTAGTTTGGATTATCTTACCTTTTCTGTGAAATTCTAAACTTAGCAGAAGACAAAGAAATTAGGAGACTATGTGCACACTAATGTCCATCAGCATGTACCAGATTTGGAGTTTTACAGTCCAAACTAGAAATGACAATGCATACAGGCAGAATGAACAAAATAGCAGTGGTAACCATCAGACAGCTGCTTTTATAAAATGAGCCCTAAAATAGCATCTAAGTGAGGTCAGAATTTATTTACTGCAACGTAAGTATCTTTTAATTCAACACAAAAACCCAATGTTTCAGATTTCTCTCTGACAAAAAAGCAATGACCTCCAGATAGTGATGTATATCAAGAAATAGCATTTAATACTGTAGGACGATTAATGTGTTATTTTTTTTGCAAAGGCTGATGAATCATTTTGTAAAGCTGATATAAGTAACTAAACATACAGACAAATAAAGTTTTTTTAAAAAGATGATAAAATTTCCGTTCCTTCATATTACTACAAAGATTCAAGAAACAACATGTTCTGGCTTTAAGTATCAGACTTATGTTTTGCCTTTTGTTATCACTTACAATAGCACTGCTGCTTGAATGAATACCCAGCCATATCAAATGTAAGTTATTTGTATATCTCCATCCTCTCAGGAAATCTTGACCTTGAAATAGAATAAATATGTAACATGTTCATAGCTAACACCACCAGTGCTGAAAACCATAGACACTGAACAAAAACATGCAGAAGATGAGCTTGTGCAGTGCTATTCGACTCATTGTTGCAAAATGAGAAATTACAGTTTAAATGTTTTGCTGTCTTTGAATGACCCTCCATTTGTAATTGATTCAGCTCAACAGACTGCAACTCTAAAACCATTGAGATATGGAACTTATTTGTCCCATGTTTGGAGTATGCTTCAGTCACTCTACCAAAATCAAACTGTGCAAGATGGGACCTTCTCTGTTTGAGTGCTTGGATAATGTGCCACATTAACTTAGAGTCTGAGATGACTGTTTATTCAGGTTGAGATTTTTAGAAGTGCATCAGGTATAAACAGATCATATTTAGCATTTGTTGACCAGATCCATAAAAAGAAGTAAATTACTCAAAAACAAAACCTATAAATAAGCTCACAATGTGAAAAATAAATGGAAATTACTTGAATTACCTTGAATTACTACTTGAGCCAAGTTTGAAAATTCCCTGTAAGTGGCCACACTTAGAGACCGATCAGATAACAATCCTTGAGGCACCTGCACTGATAACCAAGGACATGATCATCTGCAGTCAAACTGGTAAACCTTGAAGAATGTGATTTTTACATGAAGACTTGAAGGACTGTGCTCCAGTAAGGTCACAGTACAGACCTCTGATGGCAGAAGAGTGGGTAAAAAAGTTACAGTTCGTGATACAGGTCATTCCTTTTGCTACTTCACCAGCATGAAGGTGGGTTGCAGCCTTAAAGATACCCAAGGACAACAGACATCAACTTCAGATTTAGGAAAGATGAAGTAAGCAAGGTTTAGCATGAAGGAATCATATCATATTAAGTTTGACTCCTAAAAGCTATAAAAGCCTGTCCAAAATCTTGCCTGTTGTCACCAATGAAAATGAATCCAAGAGATGTAATGAGTACTCAATAACCAGTCTTTATCTTTCCATTCACACACAATTGAACCTGAGGACACATGCACTGTTGCACTTGTGAGTATCTGGATGTGAGAACATGAGCAAGTGAAATCTGTGGGAGAAGGAGCATGAGGGACTGCAGTCAGTTTTCTTTAAAACAAATACCACCCTTGCTTCCAAAAGGTATAAAATTGTGTTTTGTTACATTAATTTCTTCAAGGGCACTAACACATGAATTATAAATTAGATGTTGGACTGAAATGATATGCACTAATATAACAAGCTGGGGAAGGTGCCCGGAGGGTTCTTACAGAGGCCAAAACTAGTTCTGATTTTATTTAATAACTTTAGTGTGATTAAAAAAAAAATGAAGATTAGAAACACACTGATGGCATCTGCAGATGATTCTTCTGTGGGAAATGTTCCCATCCTTAGCTGGGGACATCATGTTATACAGATGTATAATATGAAAGGACTAAAGGAGTCTGGGGAAGTAGAAATAAAAACACAAGATTGACCTAGGAAAAACAGAAGGTGCAGAATCTGGAGGAAGGGAGGAATATCCAGAACAAGGCTATTCAATGGGGATAATGAATCATATTGCCCTCCTCGATGATGCATACATTAACAGTGGACAGAAAGTACTCACTGAAACTTGCTTCTAATACTTCTTATGCTATATGACTAATGAAATACTGTAACTGTCTCACTGATGGTGTGAACAGTGGGAGGGCCATCTAAGCTAGAAAAAATGTACTAATTAAGAAGTACAAACTCAGAAAAGGAATCTTATTTATTAGTTTTGCATTTTTATTTCAAAGAATGGGTAAGAGAAGGGCAGAGAGGGCAGATGTGAATTTTCACAGCAATATACCACACCAATGAATGTAATTTCAAAAGCTACATTCCTACTAGGTGAGGAGAACAAAAAAAAATCAAAAAAAAGAAGGTAAGGAAGCTTTCAATAAAGGCATGTGAGAAAAGGGAGTGATTTTCAATCTTGAGCAAAGAGTCAGAGATGAATAGGGAGAGAAGACGGAGTGGCTACCACTTGGCTTCCTGGCCAGTTCCACTCTGAGAAAGAGAATTTCAAAATGTTGTTGTTCACCCCAGCAGTGATTGTGCAAGAATGTTGGTGATGACCAAAAGAACTAGATTCAACATGCTGAATATCAATACGCAGCTTTCTACTCAGAGACAGCTATATAAGCTGCTTTCCATAGACAATACAGGGAAGCAAGTATTTCTAGGGTTAGTCAATTCCTCACAATGTGGTTTTGTAAAACTGGGCAAACTAGGCTATCTGTAGCATAGAAATGTGACAGAGCCAAAGTGACTCATGACTAAAAGTGATGGAATAACAAAGTGTGTGAATAAAAGCAGCAGTTAGCAATAGAAACAAAAAAGTAGTTTTAGCATTGGAAGTCAGATGAAGGGAAAGAACCCTCAGGTAAAGCAGTGAAAAACCCATCCAAGACAAGATAAAGCATTAGAGAAGGAAAAATCAATCCTCCTTTGTTGGAGCTATACTACTGGGTGTAAACCACACAACCAGGTCAGACACTTGGGTGACTGTGATTGCACGGTCTGGTGAAGAATCTGCTGCCCTGGGGTCTTGTTGTCCCTGCTCCAGTCAGTATATCACCTTCAGCAGAACAGTCTCAAAAGAGGCCAACAGAGAAGTGAGATGCTCTCTAGCAGGCACAACAGAGTGAAGGCACTAGCCTTTGGGGCTAGTAACCTTGTTCGGATCCCCTCAGAAAACTTGGTCCTCTACTTCAGTTAATAAGAAGATAAATCTTTCACTCAAGTTGTCCATCTAGCTCTGTTATTTTGTGCAATTCACACATGGATAATATCATGAAAACTGGCACTGCATTTTCCAGCAAATTTACTGCTCATAAAAATTATATATTTGAGCAAGTGGAAATGGCAGAGTTCAAGTTTGTTTTCTCTTACTCATGATTCATCTATAAATACACAAATAAATTAGGCCATCACAGTAGACCATCAGAGCTGCCAGATGCAGTGATTTAGAAGAGCTTCTTAGTCTGGACTAGTGGAGAAAGAAATTGCAAAACTGGGTGATAAGAAGGAAAGATCCAACAAAATGTCAAATTTTTCAGCTACTAGGAGGCTGCAAACAATAAAAGAGTACTTTTTAAAAATGAACATTTTTTGACACATCCTATATTGTACCACAAATCTTTAGACAATTGTGACAATAGGCTTTGCATTGTTAAAAATAACTTGTCCCAGACTTTTCTCTCGAGTACTCCTGGAGTAACTACTGAATTCAATAGTTATATTTCAACCACAAACCCTCAGACTCCAGCTCTTTGACTCTGTTATGCACATGGATGAAGAGGAAGGAAACCTGCCCTTTTCTGAAGAGAAAAATGAAGCACATGATGTGGAAAAGAAATGTGATGTGGAAAGAATTAATTTTAAAGAAATTATTAAGAGAAAGAAACTGATCTTGAAAGAAACTTGTGAACATATTTTATTTAAAAGTATAAATCTTCCGTGTTACTGTCTCATACAATCACTTTGAGAGGGACTTTATCATGTAGGTGGATACTGGAGATTATTTTATTTTCTGGTGTTGGATTCAAATGCTCAGGGAAAGTTTCAGACACTTCAAGTTCCAGACCAATGGAAAAGGCTCATTTTCTCACAGTCCCCCACAAAAATCTTGGCTCCATGAACAGCAAGCAAAAGGAGCATCCTCCCCTAGGTCTCCACAGTAGCCTCTGTTTGTTATAAGTTGTATTTTAGCAGGCTGTTGGCTTAGAGTCAGCCATAAGGTCTCCTCACCTGGTCACATGCCTCTCAGGCTGTGTGAGAGGGAGAAAAAGCCATTTATGACACAGTTTTCCAGGCTGTCTGAGTTGGAGTAAAGGTGAATGGACACAAATAGCAGCTACTTCACCTGGTGCCAATCCAAAAGCTATACATGAGATGTAACTGTACACTGGGGAGGAGGGGAATGTCAGGGAGACAGCTTGCAATGCTCCCTCCCCTCTCCAGGCTGTCTCAGCACATGGAAACCTCCTGGCACAACGTGTCCCTTCCACTGCACAAATGGATGGCCTGTACTTTCTAATTTCAAGAGCATTTAGAGGCCCTTTGAGCAACTCATACAGCCATTGAGCCACCAAAACAAATCTGTCCCTCTAAAAAGGCTTTTACTCATATGTGCCACTTGCTCTATGTCTCCTTTTCTCACTGGTTCATCAGTCCTATGGGTTTCTTACAACAATTGGATATGCAGCTGAATTTGGAATAGAAGTATACATTGCAACTGCATGTCCTCACGGTCACAAGACTCTTTTCTCCTGGACTGTGACTTGATCTCCTCAGTTATCTGGCATGAAACCAGGAGAGAGAACACTCATGCACACTGATGGCAAGGTAAGGAGGAGGCTTAGCAACAGAAAACAACAGATGAAGGAAGAGGCAATCATAGAGAGAAGAAATCTAATATTGATTTGATAAGTTGCATTTAAAGTTAAAGAAAGAAGCAAAAAGAATAATCATGTTATGAGTTGCAATGGTAGCCACTACCAGGTCTCTAGCCTTTCTGTGTACACAACTCTGTGAGATCAGTAGAAGCTATGTGTGCACGTCCTGATCAGGACGAAGGAG
>VZRW01014186.1:0-49524 GCA_013398125.1 Aegotheles bennettii
CTGTGATTCTGTGAAAGACTTGTTTTCATTAATCAACAGGCATGATTCACCTTGAAAGAATAGTATGAAACAATATGTTCCAGAAATAATAGTGTAATACAAGACCAGAGCTTTATAATCTACAAGCAAGCTTCTCCTTAAGGGTTATAAAGCAAAACACATACATGCAAGCAACAACCAAAAATACAATGAAAACACAACGTACTGGCAATAAATGTAAATTCCAAAACATATTGTTTTAATGTATTGAAATAGTCATGACATAGGATGCAGACTTACTGGATGGAAAAAAAAAAGTACAAGAAAGACAAAGCTCCGTGAAGGCTACTTAGGATTCAATTCATCTATTTTTAGAAACCTGGATTTAAACAAGCAGGAACACTTTTACAGGCACTTACTTGTCTATATTGATTATAAAAGCAAACTTAGGATGTTATTAGTACCTGAAATAAAGCATACATGCTGGTTAAATGCATAGGATAATGTCACTGTATTCCATATCTTCATGATTCGTGAAGTACTAACTCCCCATTCGAGACTATGTGCTGCTGGCTTATGCCTCAGTTTTCCTGTGTGCAAGGACTGACTTGCCACTGAAGAAACCATCTACATAAAGGACCTCAGAGAAGTAGAGTGTGGGGTTTACATAAAACTGTAAAATGGTTGCTAAGAGGATTCTGGTGGCAAAACACTGCAAATAGATTCTCCTTTGTTCAAGTAAGTGCTAGGAAGAATCTAGTCTCAATGAGATAATGAGACCAAGCTTGAAGAAAATGGGAAAATCAATTCTCTATAATAGATCATATTACCTCATATACTTCTGTTACTGTACACATGCATGGTATATATTTAGAAAGAAAAATCAAAACAAATAGGAAGCAATAAGTGACTGTTTATTCCTATAATGGGTGAAATTAAAAGTATCTACAGTAACCTGACAATTCTAAGCCATACTGTTTTAAACTGAAAAACTTGTCTCAACTCCTTGGCATAATGCTCACTGAACATTACCGAGGGTCTTGCCTGTGATGTTTACATTGTAGATATTATGTCTATTTTCACTCTATCTGCAGGGAGAAATACATACTCTGATGTTTTGAATACTGTTACTTTCTTTATAACCCAGAAATTTCCAGAGGAGAGAAATCCTAGATTTCCTTGAACAGATGTATTTGGAAAAGACAGATGGAAGTATCCTTCATGCATCACCTTTTCTTCAATATTTCAGAATTAAAAGTAATTTTTTGCAGTTTACACAGGTGCCACCCTCTCCTTGTAGGTATTAACCATGTCTGATGTACTGCTAGATGAAATAGTTGGGCTCCAGGAACAGGGCTGATCACCACTATCCCCGTATCTCCTTGCCATGGATAGCCACACTATTGTCCTTCAGACTAACTTAATCTTTTACTTAAGGGATCCATGTGCAAATGTTAGCATTAGCTTGGATCCTGTGGTGTTGGAAGGACCACCAGGGCTAATGCACTGTTCAAGGGTGTGCTCCATAGCTCAGGTGAAACCAGTGTCTGAGGGTGTTCTACACTGTGTTCCTGTAGTTAAGTCTGGATTTCAATTTCAGACTTTCTCAACCCATGCAAATATGTCAGGCTAGTTGGAGCTCAGCATTTTTAGCTTTCTAAAACTGGAAAATATGCACCAAAGAGCCAGGAGGCAAAGCAGCATGACTATTTCCATCCTTTAATTAATACTCTAAAGCATTCTCTCCTCAGTCCCACTGATCCTTCCCTCTGGTATCTGGAAGCCATGCTGGCTGCTTCAGCAGTTATTTGCATTGTATAGCTCTGCCCAGAGAAAAGAAAGCTAACAACTGTCTTACTAATATAGGCCAGCTCTCTCTGAGTCCAAAATATTCAGCTTATATAATGTAAATAAACATAATCAAAACTGTGGTATTTCTGAGCTATATTTTGTGGAAGGACTTGTATTGTTCTGCACATAGTGAAAAACAACATCAGTCTGCAGAGCTGCCAGAGTTTGTATATGGGCTGAGATAAGGAAGTTTGTCCAACTTCTCTGCTTGTTTGTATGCTAATTCAATGTGCTGCTGGAGATGAAAAATCTCTAAAATAGTAATTGTCAGGTCTAGGATCCCAGACACTGGCATATTATGGAAGATTTTAACCTTTGTCTGACTTATCATAATTCAGCTACTGTGAAAGACAACACATTATTCCCATGGTTTCATAGCACTTCAGAGACAAATAAAAAAAGACAGGTTCCTACCCTAAGGATCTTGCTTCTAAATTAGCTACAATAAGCAACAGATGCCAATAAGGAAAAGACAGAAGGACGTACAGTTATTTGGAGGTTGAAATAGTGAAATCATTAATATCATATTTCAGGTATTTGCTGACTATTCAATTCTCATGATCAGGCATGAAAAATGTAAATTCCAGTGTCGTTTTGTAGACATATAATGGTTACGATAATGTGGACACAGAAACAAATTTCCATGAGCAAGTGATGCTTTAGATTTACAACATGCTACATTTTCCATAGCAAATCATCCAGAGTAAATCTCAACCTTTGCAAAGAGAATTATCATTCATTGCAAAGTAACTGAGCAAATTTACTACAAGTTAAAGTCTTGCACATGGACAACTACTGCAGAGTAGTTAATTGCCTTCAAATCTACACACTAACTTCCTCACAGCAGTTTGCATAGTCGTCCTCCAAATTAGCAGTTCCAGGTGTTTTATTTGTGAAGCTTGATGCAGCTACTATTTCTGTCCTAGCAGTTTTCATTCTAATACTAGAACAAATTCATTTTGGCCATCTTCACACATCTTTTCATGCTTACCATCTGCAGACATTTTTGTTATTGAGTTTTGTTGGCAGAAGCACTCAGAGATAGTCAGTTTAAAAGATGAAGTCTAATACGACCATGAAAAATTAAGGGATTTTTTGTTTTCTTTCTTATTCTTACATTTATGTGTACAGCTCTTTTCAACAGGAATATTCAGAAAATTTGGGGAAAGAAAAACACTTTGGTTTTCATACAATAAATTTTGACAAGAAATAGCAGCATAAAGAGTAGTCAGGAAAGAAAAGACAGGAACAGCTTTTGTTATGAAAATTTCTATTTTCATTTTCTATAATGAGAATTTCTATTAAGGAATTTCAGCTTCTTAGCTGAAAAATAATTCTATAAATTTGGTGATTTTTTGCTGCTACAATGGTTTGCTAGCTGTAGTACCATTTTTTATTCTCTGTTTTTTGACTCTTAGAATTTTGATTTCCTGATTTTGTATTATCAGAATTATGCAGTGACATGACCTGTTTCCACAAACCCTGTAGAAGCTCTCCATCAGTTGAAATACAAGACTAGAAAACATTGCATAATGGGGCTGATTTCATTTCAGAGTTCATGCTGATGTTTTGTGTACTCTACAAAAAATAGTGTTGTCTGGAAAATTTACAGATTAGTTTAATGATGATTGCTACAGCTGCAACATAAATTTTAAAAATCCTAGGCTATCAGAATCCAGGGCAAACTTTACTTCAAGATTCACTCAAAAGATTGATGACTCAATTCAGAATGTTTCAAAACCATCTAAGTACATTCTCTATGCTTGGAAATGCTCACAATAAAAGCCATCAGCTCCTAATTTCTATCAATAACTTACCCTTTAAAGTCAGAATAATACAAATGTGGAGGCATAGCACATTCTGTGTCAAACCAGATTTA
Organism: Aegotheles bennettii; assembly: GCA_013398125.1. Taxonomy (NCBI): domain Eukaryota; kingdom Metazoa; phylum Chordata; class Aves; order Caprimulgiformes; family Aegothelidae; genus Aegotheles; species Aegotheles bennettii. The sequence goes on from VZRW01014186.1 coordinate 3,710, forward strand.
ACACCAGCTTCTAGAATCTACATCTTCCCTTAAGAAAGCAAGGAGCAAACATTTCATTCAAAGTACTGTAACGAATGCCTAGCAAGCTCTTCCATTAACAAGCAACCAGCTTAAATCAACCCCTCATTGGTTAGTGACTAAAAGCTTGATTCAGAGCCCATTAAAGTAAATGGCAGTCTTTCCATTGACTCCAAAGGGTTTTAACTTAGGACTGAAAATCAAAAGCTTCAGACATCTGCTGGTAGTTGTTCAGAGACCAAGATGAAATTAATTATTGTTGTTGGACTGTGTTTTGATGCTGGTTGTGGTGCAGGCAGAAATATGAGGTAAAGCCCTCCCTATGCTAGTACAGAGAAGACAACGGTGGGAGAGGAACCACTGCCTACACAACTCAAGAAGCGAAAGCACCTTCTTTCATTCTCCTCCTTGAGCCCCAATGTCAAGCAGCCTACCCTAGAGATTGAAGGTTGTAGTTTAATTCAAATATTATGATGTGCTATCTTGACTTTGAGCATTTACTCAGCACAAGCTATCCAGGCTAGTGACATACATCAAAGAAGGAACCACCAGTTTATCATTGTTTGGGTTCTAAATACTCACATGAATTATTACATGCCTAACCTAACATGTCATTCATATATTTTCATAATTCTGGAAACCTCTGAGTGCAAACAGGTTCAGGCAATATTTTCAAAATTCCCCTCTTATGAGTAATTTTTTGGGACACAGATCCTTGATTCTGGAAGATCTTTTTTGCTGCAGACTACCAGTTTAATTTCAGCAACTTTAACATTTTGTATCCTAGTAGCTGTTCTAGTTACAGTAAACCACGTGTATGAGAATAACTGAGAAATTAAGATTGGAACTGCTAGGATCCTGCCCAGAAGGTAGATATATCTACAGAAATCCATTGAATAAATCCTTAGAGGAAGATACAGGGAAGGAATTTGGTTTCAGAATGCAAAGTAGCAGTGTAGAGGTGCAAAGAGCAAAGCTGTACCAGGACAGAAAAGGATATAAAACCAACAGCTAACATCTCATAACTCACATATTATTTAGACAATCAAATCTATTTCATAATTACAGATTCTAAAGAATAAAATACTACCAAAATTAATAATCAAGCTATCTTTATTTGCATGCACTTAGCTACCAGGTAATTAAAATTGAGAGAATATTTAATAGTTCCTAAAATATTTGCAGCAGTGAAGATTTCAATTCCTACACGGATGTGGGATTGCAACAGTGGGAAATCAACCAGTTAGTGAATACCAAGCAACATGAGAAGAATTTCCAATAATAAACACAATTAGCAATGTAGATGAGAAATCTATCTGATTTATGGGCTGCATATGCAATTATAACACATTCATAAAATGTTGCCCACAGAGCAATTCAATACATTTGTTTATCCGTGCTCCCAGATTAAGAAAGTAATGTTGTCAACCAACCAATTGCAGGCATTACAGATTCAAGATTAATTACCATCTGCATGGGACAGATGTTAAATCTTCAATCTCACAGCAAGGCATCTATAGCTTATTTCCCATGGAGTGCTTCTTTCTCTGATCAATAAATGTATCAGCCTAGCTGTTCATCTTGCCACAGAGGTCAGAGGAATGACAGAGGTACATCTGTTTTTGTGTCAGGTAAGGGCTGAGGAAATGAATCCTACCCAAGCAGATAAACAGCTCTGCTACAATTGTCCTTCAGTCTTCTACTCAGCTACTGATGATTAAGTTTTAAGCATTAGGGAATTTGTTAGCATTAGAGTATTAAAAAAAAAACAAAACAACAAACCCAAAACTGAATAGAAACAAAACAAAACACAAACCCAACCTTTTTGCAGATGCTCAAACTAGAGTTTGTGTCCAATTTTTATATGATCTGGGCCCAACTCCCCACTGCACCTTCATCTGATTCAATAGTGGTGGTGTATATGACAGCAGAATTTGGGTAGCAATATACCCTCAAAAGATGTATTCTTTATTATTATTGTTACTATTATTATTTTACTTGTTGCATAAAGTAAGGAAGTGAACAGTCGAATTAGTTGTCATGTTAGTGACCAGAGAGTGTTATCTTTGAAAAAAGCCTAATAGATAACATGCTAAATGCATCATTACTTCACAAAACAATGCAGAAGAATCTTCTCAAATTAGGACTAGACCCAGAGTGTTGTAAAACAGCAATCTCGACTTGCCTAACCATATACTTGTCTGCTCTTTTGGTACTACCTTACTTTGCTTAAAGCTCCCCGCAGCCTCAGTTCATGTAACCTCAGTCACCCATGACTGCTCTGCTGGTATGGGAGCTCTAATGCAATCCTGGTTAGACAGACAGCTGTTTCTGTTCTGCTTAAGTTCCCTAGAGATGTCCAAAAAGGCAGAAAGAGTCAAGGCTACAATTACCTTCAACTGATGAAGTGGTAGCTTTGCTCAGCTCTCACATATGCACAGTCATCTAGGTCTTTGATTCTTACTGGCCTGAGGAAGTGACCCTTTCTATCCCCATCCCAGAGGAGTGCCCTACGCACCATAGAGTGCCCTGAGTGAAAAAAACCTTCCTCTCTCCTGCTGAAGGTCAACTACTGCGCAGTCAGCTGTGCGACAGTGAGGGAAAGAGCAAAAGGCCTGACAGCTGGGAAGGAGAGGCTTCCGTTCCCTGCCCTGAAGGCTAATTTTAATAAACCCAGTAAGGCTCTAAAAAAAAAATACACATTGCTGGAAGATGGGTTTGAAACTTTGCATCTCCCTCCATATGTGTGATTGGGAGTGCTTTCACCAGGATAATCCATAGCTAGATCCTGCTTTTACCATCTAAGCTTGGTGCCTGTGGGTGTATAGAAAGGTTTCACTTCCCAGGTGAATGATTTGGCTTCTGGACAGCTATGGAAAGACAATGCAACTTTGGCACACTCCATTCCATTAAACATGCTCTTTGTAAGTGTTAACTATATTTTCTCCCAAGAGGATGGAGATGCTAGATATTTCTGCAGTTTCCTGAAGTGCTAGAAGCCAATTGAACTGGATCTTCTTGTGAAGAGGGAAAGACGTAGTAAATTAAGAGGTCTGGATCTCCTGCAAAGACAGCTAAATAAGCCATTCAAATGTTTGTATTGCATTAGGCTGAGCAGGGTTTCCTGCTTGAGAGTCTGTATCTAACATTTCTATGAAACAACACCCATGTTAGGCATAAAAACCAAGCATGGTTTCAGTTGAGTTTCAATTTCTACCTGAGAATCTAGATGCAATTTAAAAAACCCAAATTTTGTGCTATATAACATTTGCTTTAAAAAAGGCTGTAAACAAGTGCTAAAACTAGAATTGTAGAATAGTTTGCGTTGGAAGGGAACTCCAAAGGTCACCTAGTCCAACCCCCCTGCAATAAGCAGAGATATCTTCAACTAAATCAGGTTGCTCAGAGCCCCATCCAGCCTGGTCTTGAAAGTTCTCAGGGATGGAGCTTCTACCACCTGTTTGGGCAATCTGTTCCAGTGTTACACCACCCTCATCGTAAAATATTTCTTCCTTATATTTAGCCTGAATCTACCCTCTTTAAGTTTAAAACTATCACCTGTTGTCCTATCACAACAGGCCCTACTAAAAAGTTTGTCCTCATCTTTCTTATAAGCCCCTTTAAGTACTGAAAGACTGCAATAAGGTCCCCCCAGAGACCTTCTCTTCTCCAGGCTGAGCAACCCCAACTCTTTCAGCCTTTCTTCACAGGAGAGGTGCTCCATCCCTCTGATCATCTTTGCGGCCCTCCTCTGGACTCAATCTAATAGCTCCATGTCCTTCTTATGTTGGGGACCCCAGGATTGGACACAGTACTCCAGGTAGGGTCTCACCGGAGCAGAGGGGCAGAATCACCTCTCTTGACCTGCTGGGCACACTTCTTTTGGTGCAGCCCAGCATACAGTTGGCTTTCTGGGCTGTGAGAGCACACTGCTGGCTCATGTCCAGCTTTTCATTCACCAGTACCCCCACCTCCTTCTCAGCAGGGATGCTCTCAATCCCTTCATCCCCTAGCCCCAACTCAGGTGCAGGACCTTGCACTTGGCCTTGTTGGACCTCATGAGGTTCACATGGGTTCACTTCTCAAGCTTAAAATACCACATCACACTGTATAAAGTCAGAATTAAGGTTGTACAACCACATTTTATTTTGAGTTTTTATTCTTCATCATTTTATCAACATAGAATACGGGCACTCCTGCTATCCTCATTTTATAAATGGACAACTAAAGATTCAATAAGCTAAGAATTCATTGCCTTGTATGTGTTCTAACTCTCCCAAGTCCATCATGGGTGAATTAACTTCCAAATAACAATTTCTCTTTATTTTTCAAACATGTTTCAGATATACTACAGTGATATGACAGGTTTATTCTGTGCTGAAGACAATCATGCTGCTTTCTCTTGAGATGTTACATCTCATGGACATTGTGTACAGGACTTTTTGAGAATCTGGTTTATGATGGACCTCTTTATCTAATTTCATTGACAGTGCTGTCTGTAAAACTAAATACACAGCTACGCTGTTGAAGATTCATACAAGAGGAACTTGTTGACTTTAAACCCTTATTCTTTCAGTTATATCTCTTTCAATGGAAAATAGTATAAACAAGTCTCTGAATCATCCTACACAATACATAGAAAACTTGAAAATTCAATTTACACTCTCAGCCATGAACTATAGAAACCAGCATTGTCCGCATAAATACAGTTTCCAATAAAAGTAAGCTATTCTTGCTGCTATTGTTGCAGCAACATTTAAAATGGGAACAGAGCCAAAAGTTAAAGCTGCTATTCAAGACCTGCAGGGAGCTGGCAAGAATTTATGTTGTTGCTTGAGAGAGTTAAGTGGAAGAAAGGAAGTAGGCAATGGAGCTAGTCCAACAGAGGGAGGCTCAGAGCAAGGCCAAGGACTAACCAGCTGAAAGACACAGTACACCACGCTTGCATGGAGCCAGGAGTTGTGATAAAGGAAATTCATACACAGGACAAAGAGGAGCTTAGAACTGGGCAGGGGAGAAGAGGACTTTGTTTGAATGGGTTTCTCACAATATTCACAGAACACCATGATAAAGTTGTGATAGAGTTTCACTGCCCCCATTCTCTGGATGTCTTTTGCACTCATCCTTGTTTACTGCAGGCAGGCTCCAGAAAATAGTTTTAGCAGTCAGGTACCTTTCTACCTAGTGAAACTGAAAATGTTGATTTTTTTCCCTGGGTTTGAAGTCTAGAATTTGTATTGTGAATATCTGCACTTCTCCAGTTGAAGATGTGTCATTTGGCAGAAAAAAAAAATTAAGAATGCAGTGAAAAAAGAGATGCACGGAGGGGGAACATGATTCTGCAGCTTAATGATACTGACTTAGGAGAAAAGGGGTTTTAGTAAACACCAAATAAGAGAGAAGGGAAGACAGAGCCAAAATGATTGTTCAAGAATTGAAACAGGCTGTCCAGGGAAGTGGTGGGGTCACCATTCCTGGAGGTATTTAAAAAACATGTAGATGTGGTACTTAGCGACATGGTTTAGTGGTGGACTTGGCAGTGCTGGGTTAATGATTGGACTTGATCTTCAAGGTCTTTTCCAACCTAAATGAATCTATGATTCTATGCACTGTGCAAGCACTCATCTGGGACAGTCTACTTTTCTGCAACTGCTTCCATATATTGCACACTGACCAATCATTTAAGAAAAAAAGGAAGGACACTGCCTCCTATGCACACTGTTAAGGACCCAAACTAAGGAGTTAAGCAGGGTTTTAGGGGTGCCTCACTATGCAACATCTACTGTCTAGCTCTAGAGTTTCCCATGAAGTACAGAGATTTCTTGGAATTGTTACTGAAATATTTCTGGGTTTTGCCACCTTGATATTTGGCTTTTCATTGGTGTCTCATACAATTTCCAACTTGTCTCCACGATATGATCGTCGTGAGAAAAAGAAAAAAAAGGTAATCATGAAGAGGACAAACTAGTTGGTAGGTAATGACAAGTGACAACTATGAAGTTAGTAGACATATAGGATGGAGAAATGGACAAACCCTGAAAAAAAGCTAGATGACCTTTCTCACTGGAAGTTTAAATGTTTTGATGTCTGTTTTCCTCTCAGATTGGAGTAAAATATACTGAAATATCCTGTGAGGAACAGCCATACTACACAATGTCGGCATTGCCAGAGCTCTGGGTAGAAGGAATGTCGTTGAGCCCATGATAGATACTGGTAAAAAGAGGGACTAAGAACTACTGTTGGTTTTCACTTAATGCTTTGAAATATTTTCTTAAATAATGCCTTTGGTACAGATCCTCTATTTTATCAGAATGCTTAATCAAAAAAGAGTATATTCTCTGCAAAATTAGCCCTAGACTTCACCACTGTCGCAGGGAATTACTTTGTAGTGCCAGAGATAAAACTTCTGATTCTCCCTTTGGAAACTACAACCCCTTTTCCCCATCTCCCAAAGTAGATACTTGAGACAGATAAAAGAAAATATTCTAAAATTTCAGGGTGTTGTTCTATGTGGAACAAAGCAATTGAGCTTTTTCCACAGGTCTTTGGTGGCCAATGTATATCCTAGTAGACAGGAACACATAAAAACTGAGGACAGTTCATATCACTGTCACCCATTTTAATTCTAAACAGTGTGTTTGACTCTAAATTTTGGTTCTACAGCAACACAAGTGAGATGATTTTTTTCTTGCATGGCTCTTCTGTTGTGATTTTTGTTCTTCAAGTCAAAGTCTATTTTTTCTCTATTTATGAAACAGCACAATGAATCATCAGTCTTATCTGGGGAATAAATAGGCTTACCCTCTATAGCAGAGGATCAAGCAAGGAAACATTTAGACCAAGTGGACAGACACTTGGACCCAACAGGATACACTCATAAGTGCTGAGGGAGCTGGCTGATGCCATTGGGAGGCTACTCTCAATAATCACTGAAAAGTCATGGCAATTGAGGCACTGCAAGAAAGCAAATGTCACTGCTATCTTCAAAACAGGCAAGAAGGGTCCGGGGAACAAAGGGCTAGTCAACCTCACCTTGTTTCCAGGAACATGATGAAGCAAGTTCTTCTGGAACAAACAAGTTCAAAAATATGAAGGACAGAGGGAGTAGTCAGCATGAAGTTACAAAGGGCAAATCATGCCTGACCAACCTGAGAGCCGTCTACAAGGAAATAACTAAGCCAGCGGAGGTGGGGAGAAAATGGGAAGTTGTTTATTTTTATTTTAGTAGGGCTTTCAACACTGTCTCCCATAATATTCCGATAGACAAACTGATAAAGTATGGTCCAGATAAAGACACTAAGGTGGACTGAAAACTGTCTGAATTGCTGGATGAAGAGGATTGTGATCAGCAACATGAAGTCCAGTCAGAGGTGAGTCACTAGTGGAATACACCAGGGGTTGATACCAGAGCCTATACTGTTCAGTATATTCAGTAATGACCTGCAGTGCAGCCTCAGCAAGTTTAAAGACAATACAAAATTAAGAGGAGTGGCTGGTACACTAGATCTTTGTGCTGTCACTCACAGAAATCTCGACAAGTTGGAGAAATGAACCAAGAGCAGCTTTGTGAAGTTCAACAAAGGGAAATGTGAAGTCTTGCACTTTGGGATGAATAGCTCCATGTGCTGCACAGGGGATATACAGAAAAGGTTCTCGAGGGTCCTGGTTGGACACGAAGTTGGCCATGAGCCATTAATGTGCCTTCACAGCAAAGAAGGCCAACAGCTTTCTAGGATGCATTAGCAGGTCAAGAAAGATGTTCCTTCCCCTGTACTTAGCAATGGTTAGACACATTTGGAGTGCTGGGTACAAATCAGGGCTCCCTAGTACAGAGGAGACATGAACTGCAGCAAGTCCAGTGAAGGGCTGCAAAGAAAAATAAGGGCTTGGAGAACATGACATAGGAGGAGGGGCTGAGTGAGCTGGGGTTCCTCAGCTTGAGGAAGAAAATGGTAAGGAGAGATCTTATCAGTGTGTATAAATACCTGATGGGGGGGTGTAAAGAAGGTGGAGTCAGGCTATTTTCAGTGGTGCCCAGTGATGGGACAAGAGGCAATGGGCACAAACTGAAGCACAAAAGTCTCCATCTGAACACCAGGAAATACTTCAGTGTGAAAGTGATTGAGCACTGGCACAGGTTGCCTAGAAAGGTTGTGAAATCTCCCTCCTTGAAGACAGTCAAAACCTGACTGGACATGGCAACTAGCTGGCCCTGCTTGAGCAGGGGGGTTAGACCAGATGACCTCCAGAGGTTCCTTCCAAACTCATCCCCTCCGTGACTCTGTGATAAATACAACTGTTATAGCCATTATAATTCAGTAGTATTTAGAAGGACAGATTAATTAGCTAGAACTTTTTCTGATCTATTATTTCTCTCAGGCTTGTATGAGTAACAACAAGATTCTGTTGGATTTTTTTCTGGATGGAAGATTATTCCTCTTATATCTGCTGATAACTGTTCTTGCTTCTCCAGTCTCTGCTTGTGTTTCCTCATATTCAAAGTAACATTTCTACTTTTGTGGCTCTTTTTTTGCCTCAGACGTTGATAATAAATGACTCATAACATTAATCTGCCTTGTAATTTAATACAGTACTATGCTGTGCTGGAATATCAGGTGGATAGTTTGTATCACAGAATGAGACAGCAAAGATACTGAAGCAGCAAAAGTGTAATTTCCAAATGACATGTTTTTGCAAAGTGTATAAACATCAGACAGATACCAATAATCATAGGTAATGAAATTCTGCAGGAAATTGTACGAGTCCTCACTGATGCAATAACACCACAGACCACAAAGGGGCACCCAGATGCTGCGATTAATCCTCCATAATCCTCCAGCACCTTCTTGTGTATTTGCAGACACTTAAACTTCAGAAGTTTCCAGATAAAAGTTTCCTTTCACCATGACACCACTCCCAAGCTTCAGTAAAATCCCAGCCTAGAAAACACCTTTAAAGTCAATGGAGTTCATTTGAATATACATTTAATTAATGTCTCTTCATTTATCACCGTGACAACTATGATACAAGAGTAATTTACGGGTATTGCTTTTTTACAAAACCACGGACACATTTTAGGCTAATGAAACCGAGGCCAACAACAACATTAAAAAACAGCCTCAGAGGAAAACTGCCAAGTACTTGTTTGGCCAGAATGTTTGTCATAAAAATAACATTACACATGCTCAAATTCTTATCAGTCAGATGCCTCTTGAATTTGCTCCAGTTGCATTTGGCTGTGTCCTTCTTTTTTCTGTTAAAGTATATGCACACAGACATTGCAGTTATGCCCCTTTTTATTGCTGGCAGCTCAGATATGATGCAGCTATTCCAACAACACCCCTGTATTCCCACTTTGCCTGGTGTTGTGCACTTAACGTCTGTATGCCAGTTGTTTTTCCAGTAAAATTTATTTAACATCTGTGACCCAGTGGAGAAATAAAGAAGGGATGGGGCCAGTATTGAGGCAACTGTGGTGTCAATGTTATACCCAGTTTATAAGAAATCTGAAAGGAAAGGGGGTTTATAGCAACAGTACAACATTAAAAAGATCTGCATAATTAATATATGGCTTCAATTTCTGCTCAGTACATTTGCCAGACCACTGCTTTAATTGGCTAATGGTCTCTGAGAAAGCAGAGCTTTGCTTACTGTACTGCTGAGAGGCAAAACCAAGAGAAATCAGACTAACTCAACCAGGGAAGGTAACTGCCTTACTGAGAAACAACAGACTGGTAACTATATATGAGCATCCCAGTGAGCCTTCTAACTGCATAAGGACATTTTGCAGTTCTAAGGGACATTAAAAGCATCTTCTTGTCCAGAACTAACCTTTCACTGTTGTTCTTGTTAATTAAAGAGAAAAAGTATGTAATGATTGGAAGGTGGGCATTAATTACTGGTAATGGCATGGCATCAACTTCTATAGCTACAAACTCAGCCTGTTAATTTTAACTCTGCCACTCTCTTCAGAACAACACCTAATACACTGTCTGTAATGACAGCATCTGATAATATGCGTTTATACAGGTTTACCTCACTTTACCAAACAAGAAAACATGTCACATTTCCAATACAAATCACTCATTACAGCAAATAGCCATGGCTTTGGCTCAAGCTGTCAGGATAGTTGATGGAGAATGGTAGTCAAGTGTAATTAGTGAGATTTAAGAGATTTTACTTGCATTTCTGTGTTATTGTTTACTGTTGAAAGTACAAACAAACAACACTTAGCTATTATCTGAGAATCATGAAATAAAAGTGGTCAATTTTATCTCTCTGTTTTCAAAATAAAATTGCACAATAAAGTGAACAATCCATTATATAGATTCCAACAATAGATGATGAGTTCACTCATTTTCCCGTGCTTTTGCAGACTGAAGTAACAAAGATGGTAACATTTTATGTGACCAGCAGCTTGCTGGAAATGTCTTTGGCAAAAAGGGACTATTTGTCACCACCTGAATTTGTATTAAACCCTTTAGCATATGCTTGCTTAAAATCTTGCTGCAGAATGAGATACGAAGCGTCATGAGATTCAGCTATAAGACCCAGCTATAAGTACGCAGTGAAGCACATTTGTATCTTGAATTGTCTGGTACAATGGAAAGATTTATTTTGTCCTATCCATTTACTGCACATCACAGCCGGAGTTGTAATTGGCCAGGATGGTTAAGATTTGATTTAAGGCAATGATTCTATCAGCTTGGTTTTTGCTAATAGGGTGTAAGTGTTCCATACAGCATTATATCTTCCCGTGTTATAGCCTGCCCTAGGTTAATTGTATGCTGCAGTCTAATCTATTCCTTTACGTCATTTGCTATGAGATAATACAGATGCATGTATTTTATCACTGCCTATATTTACAGAAGAGAAGAACGATATTTCTCAGAGGCTTACCCAAAATATCACCATTTACAAATCAATAACGATTGTTAAGAGCATTGCAGATTCCATTTTGACTCACTGGGACATTTGATGGATTACAGTGATCTAAGCTAAATATCTTTTGGCATCAGGATGAGGTCTCTTATTTTATAGTTGCTATAGACTAATGCAGAAAAATCAAAGTATTAGATGACAAATGAACATTAGTGAAGTGAGTAATTAGAAGTATGGTTTATGGCCAGCGGTAGTTAAATGGCTTCATTTTTATTAGAAGTATGGTTTACGGCCAATAGTAGTTAAATGACTTCATTTTTAAATATATATGATGAATCATATTAGAAGAATGGAGCATAATGAAAGTAATGAATGCCCAATTCTCTTATGGAAATGAACAATGCCAGTTTCAGACAGATTCCTAATTACATAATTGTGCATGAGATCTTTGGCTTGTTTATTTTTCTGAAGTCAGACCTGTGAACAGTTTTAGATTATATTCTTCATAGCTCTTGCTTTTTTTCCTAAGAGACAAGATGACACAGAGGGAGCTATATGGAGTCTTTCACCTCTAATACTTCATGGCAGTGATTTGGATTGTCCCTGGGTTGGTAGCAGTCATATATTAAAAGTTATTGAATGGCGGTTTCCCAGTTCACTTTCTCATGAACTATGATGTGTAGAACAGAACTACCAATAGGATTTGCACCCTTGCTGGGAACATGGAAATTTCTAGAAGCCAACAGCTGAGGAATGCTGATGGTTCAAGATAGCATTAAACTCAACAGCTACAGCAGCTGGTAACAGCCTCCTAGTGCTCTGATAAGTAGAGAAGTAGAATTCTGCAGTTCTATTTACTGTTGTAAGTTTCGAATGCAGGAAAACAAAAAAGAATGAATCAAACATGTAAGAGACTGGATTTTGTAGCCCATCCCTACCTCCTCTGGTCAAAGGATCCCACACTGATTTCAAGTTATAACTATAGCCACCTCCTTGATGTTGAAGAAGCTCTGATTTGTTTTCCAGTTTGTTGACACTTGTGGTTAAAACTGTGCTCAGGAATTAAGTTTAAAAGTCAAAAATTCCTTCCCATGATGACAGTTCTCATTTGATTTATGACAAACCAACTAGTCTCTCAGACTCCTCGTCTCATGCATGGCAATGGCACACTATGGTGTGTTCTGGAGTCCCATCTCCCAGGTAATGTTCTGCAGCTCCCTTCTGGCTCATATATCCAGACTTCCTTGACTGAGGGATAAGAGCATACAATTGAGGACAGCACAGAAGTACTTCCAGGTCCCTCAGAAGGACCTAGCCACAGAGCTGCAGTTTCTCCTTTAGCAATGGAGAAAAGAACACTTTCCTATTACGCTGTTGTAAAGCTTGTGAGACCTGGATACTTCCAAAGTGGACTCAGTCCATTTGATAAGTTAAAAAGAGCTCAGAGTGGTATAACATTTTAGGATGTGGTGTTACCAATACCAAAGACAATGCAAATGTATTTTTGTGCAACAGATTGTGGTACACACAACCTGCTATCATGTTCAATGGCAATGGCAACGTGTTAGTACCTTTCAGTATCACTGACTTCCCTGGTTCTTGCCACAAGTTTTCATTTCAGTAGTAACATGATCTAGACAAGGTGCCTGCCTAACATGCACACCTCGGCTTTCTTTCTGCACACTCCCTCCCTCTATCAGCAGTAGTTGATGCAACAGCCTGAAGCAGTGCACAGAACATCTTAGTGAAGGAAGAGACAGATGTCTCTCTTGTCCCAAAAGAGAAGTGAATGCACAGGTTATTCAGAAAAATCAATATTTTAGTGGACTAAGAATTGCAAATTTTGGAGGAAACCTAGAATAAACCTTGACTTTCTGGTTGGTTTTAAAAGCTTTATAACAGGTTAGTGCTTTCCTTGACCACCCTTCAGCAGGGCACTGGCTGCTGTGATGTTGCAGACTTTAAATAATGTAGGATTGTTTATTCTTTCCATTCTTTTTCTCTTCCAGTGAAAGCTAAAATGTTAAAAAGGTCCACAGGGCTGTGAGAGAATGGAGACATTGAACTTTGTATAGCACTAAGAAGAAGCTGTATTTAAAGGTACTTATCTTCAGATACTGATACTTTCAGAAAAATGCCCCTGGCTAGGAGGTTTCTTGCAACTCGCATTTTAATTCCTCTATAGAAAGTAAACTTTCAAAGTCGTTCTGCTGTTGGGGAAGAGTAGCAAGGCTACTGTGTATTGGAGGGCAAAAGGGGTCCAGAAGGACAGCTAGAGGAAAAAACTTACAAGTCAAAGTCAATGCAAAACAATCTGTTTCTTTAAATGTGTTTGCCAAGCATCCTTGTTCTACCATTTTTTCAGTCTTTCTTTGTGAAATACACCTCACAATGCTGGGAATGTTGGAGTGTACACAACAAAGTAGACAAATACAATTTTAAGGCAGATTTAAAAAAAAATATAGCAAATTTTAAAGGACCACAATATGATACTCTGGGGAATGTTCCAAGGGAACAAATGGCTTATGCAATTCAGGGTACATGACACTGGCCCTTACAGAGCATCAAGTGGGAGCAAAGATAATCCATATGCTTTTAATAGCAAGATTACAGTTTCAAGCCTATGCAGGTCTCCTTTGTTAGGCTGTGAACCAAAAGAGTCCAATTGATGGGAATTTTTCTAGTGACTGAGCTGACATTTAAACTAGGACTGAAAGTTTCACTTTTTTATTGCCTCCTTTAATTTGCAGGGTTATAAATGCCCACTAACATTGGAATATGACAATACTCTGTAAAATATTAGGTATTCTGTCCAGTAATAAGTAAGACTGGAATAACATGTTATTCTCTGTGATTTTAGATAAGTGTCCAAAGAGAATTCAGTTGCCAATCTTTCTACCCAAAATTGGTCTGAAAAAAAAAAATTAAAATATATTTGTAACCCCATAGCATCAGCTTGTTTCAGTTTTACTTTCAGGTGTCAAAACCAAAGTTATTTTTCATGTTCATCTCTAAGGTTACATTTTGAGCTGCCAGTGAGGACTACAATTATATAATAAGTGCAGAAGTAATTATTTCTTACCTTGTCCTTTAAATTCATACATATTTTGTTGAATAGTCATTGAATAACCTGTCGCGATTTTCAAAACTATAAAAATTGGAAGCCTGTGTTAATTTCTTGTCAAAGTTTTCTGAGTCTCAAAATTTTTTATACAGCTTCTCAAGTTTTTATACATAAATTTAATCTGAATCTCAGTTTCTAAGCAGCAAAGAATTTAAGTGAAATTATTTTTGAAGGCCAAATTTAGAAGGATAGATCCTGAGCAGATGTATACAGTGCATACAAATGACTGAAATGAAGTTATTCAAATTACAGTACTTAAGATAGAACTTAAAATAAAACAAAGCAAAATTAAGAATATCCAAAATTTGCATGCATTACATTAGAATATAAAGCAGGAGTAGGTTGGGAACAAAAATAATAGTCTTTTTTTAATGTCAGAATTTCAAGTGTATGTTCAAAATTTCAAATCAAACCCTGTAGTTACTGCCCACGTCTGCCCCAGTGCTGGGGCAAAGTGTATGGACAGTTCCTTTCTCCCATAACTTAACATTGGTTCCTTTTGATTCATTCATTGCACCCCATAACATGATTTATTGTCTCTTACTTTGTGTGTGAAATATTGCTATTTTCATCAAGCTTTTGATGCAGCCCATAATTCAACAGTTTCCAGGCAGCAGAAGCTTCAGTATATACACAAGCATTGTTTATAGTGGTTCTGCATCATGTTTAAATGTTGCAGGTATATTGGTTATCCAGGTAACTCTGTTATCTGAGAGGAATTAATCTTTTTTCTTTTCTTTTCTGTCTTCATCAAAAAGTTAAAAATAGGATTGGTTTTGATGCAGAACATTAATTTGAGGGAAGTCATTTGAAGACCACAAACGAAAGCTGTCATCTCCCACCTGCAGCTTTGTCAAATGTGAGGTGGTCGCATTTGTCAAGTTTCCTAGAGATGTCAGGAACAGCTGCTATTCATTTATGACTTATAAAGGGGCTTTAATCAAAGCTGTATGGACTCTCAGGGCTAGTACCAATGGCAGGAAAAGACTGAACTCACTAGGTCCTTATTTATTAGTGCTAGGTTAATAAGTTTTTGAAAAATAATATCTGGCTGCTGTAGTTGGAAAGGTTGGCAGGCTTAGATATAAGTTCAGGAAGGGCTGTACAATAAATATTTGGTCTAGAAGGAAAGTCAACAAAGATGTAGCTTCCGAAAGATAAATGCTGCAATGATAAATGTCAAATATTGGGATAATACTAAGGAAGATTTAATATCCGATGTCTGTAGGTGGAGATCCAGATAATGAAAGCATTGAGATTATGCACAGGATTTTTCTTCACATAGTAATTTAAGAGGGATGGAAAGAATCAAGAATATTGATACAAAGAAAAATTAGAATCTGAAAGAACTGCAAGATTGTTCAGCAATACAAAGTTTCTAATGAGCTTTGATAACAAACAATGTCTCTGAGATGGACTTGAAGGCCAAATGAAAGACAACAGCTCTCATGAAATATTTAGTCTTCCCTTTCTGTGGACAATTTCAACTCAAATTTCTATTTTAATGTCTTTATTTCTGTTTAACACTTCTCTTTTTAATGGAAAATATCAGCCTGCAAGCTAAGTAAGTAACTGTTCAAACCAGAAACATCAGGCTTTGCTTATCTGGCAAAAACAATGAAAAATTTCAAGAAGTTCACAGAAGGTACAGGTCTTACTGTTGAAGGCAACTGCCAAAGCTTATATGTGAAGGACAAATAGAATGACGTGTCAGCATCTCACAACTCAGCAACTGACTGTAGGAAAAAATGATGATCTGAGGCTAAGGGCCAGCTGCACTGTGAAGGTAAAAGCTTGTGTCTAAAGTGTTACATGAACTGCAGGTTTAAAAAAAAGTAAAAGGGGGAAAACTATCTAAGTCAGCCATGAGCTAATTATGATTGAATTCATAGATACAAGAACTTTCATTGTCAAAAAAAAGAGCCATGATCTATCTGGGTGTCTGCTTGTAAGTAGGTAATGGATTATTTACATGGGTGACTGCAGCGGTCAGGGGATCACAGGTTAATCACAAGAGGATGAGTGTATGCCAACAAAATGCTGATGAGCAGCTACTCTCATAATCAGTAGTCTGATTTGCAGCAATCATGGAGAAGACACCACATGCAGATGGGACACATCCAAGGTGTGGTAGGTTATTTGCCTGAATACATGAACTGAAGATACAATATTCATAAAACTGAACAATGAGTGTGTGCTAAATGGATAAAATTATTGACCAATTTAGAAACATCTGAAACGGCTTTTGTGTATTCTGCCAGTAGTCAGTCAGTAGGGATATGGTTAAATGTATGTAGAAAAAGGGACATGACTCAAGAACTTTGATCTTGAGCTGCTGCTACAGAATTTAAACCCACTTAACACTGTTTGATCACTATTGCTTTACTACCTACTATATACTGTTGCAAATAGTTACATAAGAATGTAAGTGATGAATCCAGAATTGAAATATATCAGAAAACCTTGATTATGGGACTAAACACACTTTTGAGGATTTAAACATGGAAACATTATTACCTGGTTGGGATGCTAGGAGGGGCAAGAATGAAAAAGAGAAAAATTACAGAGAAAGCTAAAAAAGGACCAGTAGAAGGATATGAACTTTTCCACAGTCCCATGGAATTTGCAGACAAAGAGCGCTTTTTCCAGGTCACCCCTAAAATGTATATGGTCACATTTCTTAAAATAAAAGAAATATGAATAAAACATAAAACCAGCCATTTCTTGTGTGGGTAAGTCTTTTCCCTTCTGGTGAAAATGTTTCTACTGCTAACCTGAGGAAGTCAAGTCCTTCCTGTGCTGTATTTCAGTCATCTTATCATAACTGCTGACATTACTCTGGCTTAACTCCAGGACTGCCCTGCTCACGTGCTACAATATCTGCTGACAGTCTGGCCTTCTCCACCAGTTTTCAAATGTTTTTCTGTAGTCTATCTTTAAAGACTATTTCCTGATTTTTATTTCCATACTCCCTCAGATTTCTTCCCAAGCCCCTTCAACATCTGCTTTACTTATTTGCTCTTTTGCTCTCAGCACTGGACCTCCAAGGACTTTCATCCGAAGACTCCATTCCTTGAGAGTAACTCAAAACAACACTGTACTTTTATAAATAGACTTCCGGCTAGTCATTCGTTTTCTGTCATGTGAGCAGGAGAAACTGGGAAATAAAGTGCACTTTAGACCTGGAATCTGCACATCTCAAAGTCCCAGTTCATCTTGCAATGTTTTATGCCTAAAATGGAAAGACTTGCTAAATTTAACTGTTAACTTCAGTATGAGAATGTACACTCACATCCTCAAAATTCTGGAAGGAAAGGTTTATTTTTTTACTTGAGAGTAAAATCTTCTTGATACTTTCTTTTTTGAAAATTGATATTAGGAAAGTTAGTAGTAACAAAGCTGTTTCATAGAGGAGTTTCTCAACACTGCACAACCTCCAAACAAATTTTAACTTCCTGCACCTGATGTATCAAAAACAATTCATAAGAAGAATTGCCTCATACCTTAGAGCTTTGAATATCACTTATGGCAGGGTTCCTTTCTGGGTGGTGAGGTTATGGGGTGTAACATAGAGATGCTCACTCTAAATTGTGGTAAGGATCAGCCCCATTTCCACAGGCCCCAAACTAGCGAAAGATGAGCCCTTCCTTTTATTCTGCTCTCATTTCATGTACAGTAGAGAACCAAACCTGCTCCTTTCAACATTGAATATTTTTATTTGAATGGTGTCTGTGTCTCTGGACTTTTCTGAGTACATCTGAGCTGATATAAGAGCCTCAGAATAATGTTCTGTTCACCATTGAGTTTAGACAATCTTTCCTCTCAAAGTCAGATAACATCATTATTTATCTTTTAGAGTCTGTGCAGGGCTAAATATATCCAACAAGCCAGGCCACAATAAAGACTGAGTCTGGAAAAAAGTGTTAAAAGCTGTCTGGGTAATGAAAGTTTTGTTCAGAAATGTCCTGGTAAATGAATTCAATGAACAGCAGGTAGTTTTTTTCCCTAAAGTTGCTCGCACAGCAAACAGGAAAATGTAACAGAACAGGCCAAGTACCAACTGTTCTCTTTGTCTGTACACTGGTCAGGTTTCCTTATTTCATTCGTGGTCAATGCAGTGATTTGATAAGTCACTTAGACTTGTTTTGACAAAGTGTAGTTGACAGGATTAACGTCTCAGAATTATCTATTGCTTCTAATCTCACTTACTGGCATTTGAATTTTTATTACATTATATTAACAGTAATACCGTCAGAAAGCACTTTGCCATTTATTTTACTTTTTTTGGTTTTGCAGTGCAAAGACATTCTGCACATACTTTAAACCCTGGAAGTATCTAACTAACTAACCCAGGAAGACTTAACATTTTGCTGTTCATTTGGACTGAATGAGGAAGTTGAGTGCCCTTTTGCTGTCTAGAGAGCAGGCCTGAGGCTTTGTGCTCTAACTCCATCTTGCCATATCATCTTCACATATCTGTGTCACGTGCTTTTGCTGCTTCTTTATTCTCCCATCCCTAAAGCAGATATTGCACTACTTATCTCCTTTGCAGGAACCTTGTCAGATATGACCAACTAATACTGTGAAAGCACCTTAAAGTCACAGAATACATATTCTCTTTCAAGACATTATTCTTCTCTAAAAGCCTTTTATTTGTCAGTAAGAAAGGTGTCTCCTGAACTTTCTCAGTCTTCTCTCCCTGTTCTTTGCCCTTCCCACTATGAACATGCATCATGCACAGACACTGAAGAGCTCGTTTGTAAACAGGAATGACTCTATCACATTTCTGTGTTAAAATCTGACCGTGAGTGTATGGTAGGATCACCGGATAACTCAGGTTGGAAGGAAACTCCACAGATCACCTAGTCCAGCCCCTGTATGAGGGTGCTGAGCACACCCTTAGCCCTCCAGAAGGTCAGGCCTGGGGAAGGGGCTCAGGGCAGGGCAGAGCTGCCTTGTTGAAGGCAGCCTGTCCCCAGTCTGTGGGGAGAAGCCATGGTTGTTGGTGGGAAGGTTGCAGGCAAGGCTTATTTCAGTCCAAGGAGCTTCTCTGAACTGAGGCTCTCACCCTTGGCTCTGGCCTGAGCTACAGCCTCTGCTGCATTGCCACCACCTCTGCAATTGAACATGGGTCACAGATCTGTGTCCCTGCCCATGAGCTGACATCCTAGCCCACCAGGAAGGTGCTCAGTGCCCAGGGCTGGTGCCCTGCGACTGGCTGAGGGGGATGACCCTGGCCCCTGGGTCCTGTCCTATGCCCTGGCAAGCTCCTGCCACCCCTGACCACTCAAAGCTGGTTCAGATATGAGATCAGACTAGCTTGCTCACAGCTTCATCTACTGGGGTCTCATAAACCTCCAAGAACGGAGACTATACAACCTTTGTGAACAGCCCTAAACAACTGCTTGAAAGTCTTCACATGGAAAAAGTTTTTGAACATCTGTTGTTTCAATGTGTGCCTCTTGCGAAGAGATTGGCTCTGTCTTCATGCTGAGCTCCTTGTAGGTATGGGAGAGCTGAAGCAGTCTCTTCTCCAGGCTGAATAAGCCTCATCCCTCAGTATGTCCTCACAGGGCAGATGCTCCAGCAATCTCAGTGTCCCCTTGCTGAACTTTCTCCAGTTTGTTAATGTCTTACTTGATTTGGGAGTCCCAAACTGGATCCAGTATCTAGATGGGGGCGTAACAAGTGGTGAATTATCACTTTTTTTGATCTACTGCTGTGCTCCTATTCACACAGTCCAAGGTGCTCTTGGCCTTCTCTGTTGCCCAGATACACTAATGTCTCATGTGCAGCTTGCTGTCTGGCCCCCGGGTCTTCTCCACAGAACTGAACTTAGCCAAGCAGTCTCCAGCCTGCACCACTGCAAGCAGTTCATCCTTCCTAGGTGCCTGTTCGAGTCCCTCTTGATGGTAGCCCTGTACTCAAGCATGCCTGTTGGCGTCTCCCTGGCCTCTGCAATTTGACATAATTTTCAGACTCACTGAGAGCACACTCTATTGCATTCTCTTTTTTAACATTGCTGATGAAGATGCTAAACAGAATTTGCCTCAGGCTAGACGCTTGTAGGACCTTGCTTCTTACCAGCATCCAGGTAGAGAAAGAATCATTAGCCACTATTCTCTGAACACAATAATCCAAGCAATTCTTTACTCACTCATCCAGTTGTTAATATCTTATCTTGAATGCAAGTATGGAACATGGTGTCAAGAGCCTTGCTAAAGTCCAGGTTAATGACATGCACTGCTGTCACCTCATCCACAGAAATGGTTATTTTATTGTAAAAGGCAATCAGGTTGGTCAGGCATGTTTTACCTTTGGTAAATTCATGCCGAATGTTATTAATCACCTCATTTGCCTTCATGTTCCCAGAAACATCTTCTAAAAGAAATCATTCCATGAACACCACACAGGCCCTCTCAAGCCTTGTAGCTACTGTAACCTATTGAGTTAAAGACTGCAGCTTGCTGTTCAAAACCATCTCAGAAGAAAAAAAAAAGCCCTCAGTTACTTCACACATCTTCTAGGCATGCAAAAATCATTATTTAACCAAAAAACCCCAGCAGACCCCAGAATCACAGTCCTGATCTTTTTCTCCATGGCACTTTAGCTACACGTTAGCTACAATGTGGAAGTAGAAATTCCTCCAATTTAGAGGTCTTTAAGTCAAGCTTTTAAAGTCCTACCTTGCAATGGTTCAGAATGCCAAAATTCATTGTTGAACGGTTAAAACAGAGATCTTGTAAAACTTGTAGTTTTTGCACAGGCGTATAGAAATAAATATCAGAAGACTTGAGGAGGGATTTTAGTGATGAAGAGTTGTGCAAAGACCTTGTAAAATCTGCCAGCATTTCCCATAGCAGAAGGCTAGAAATAGTCATTTGATAATCTGGCAAAAAAAAAAAAAAAACCAACAAACAACAAAACCTCCCACTATCTCATCTTTTGATGGTTACTGGGAAAAGAAAAGCTTTATCAAATCTAAAGCATTGACTGGTAGAAAAATACCAACCCCCACAAAAAGGAGTCTGTGCTGCTGTTTAACAGAAGAACATCTAAGTATTCATTGCCTAATCCAACACTCATTGAAGTCCCTCAGGAAATTCCTATTAGTGAGCAGGATCATTCATATTTCTTTTTTTAACAGATTAGTGGGTGTTTACATGAAGGCCCTGTAGGCCTCAATTAATCTGTATTCATATAGCAAATGCAGACCTTAAAAACCCCTGACACTCTCTTCTATTGGTAATTCAGCAATTTGCCTTGGCAAGCAACACGACTGAGAGCACCCATCTTTTTTCAGTTATTAAACATCCAGTGTTCATTTGTTGAAATTATTTTAACTCAGGTGGTTGTAAATATGAACTAAGTAAAAACCAAATACAATGTAGTTTTAAGGGTGTATGCATAAATCCCAGAGCTTATGGTCCTGCTCAAAATTTTACTGAGTACCCCCAGAAAAGAATTTAGCAAGATTGTTCAACTTCACAGTTACAGATCATGTGGGCAGAAAAGAAACAGTCAAGAATTGTATGTGTTATATGCTGCTGGTACCTGTCAGGAAATGTTGAGCAGCAAGAGAGGCAGACAAAGAAGAAATTCACAAAATAAAAGTGGTTAAAACTCAGATATTACACCTTCATGCCCTCCAAATAGCAGTCTCTGGACTTTTCTTTCCTACCTCCTTGCCCATCCATAAAGTTCCGCACCTGTAAACTGCCTATTCTATGTGGAGGAACACATCAGCATGCTGAGAGCCATGTGTTTTGTACACTCCACAGTATGTGTCCTTGTTTCTCACAAGGCTGGATCTGCAAGATCACTGTCAGCCTGATACATGGTTTTGGTGTTGAGATCAGCCTAGGGGCTGTCTTCAGGAGAGTGCAGAAAAACAAAAAACACGGATGCACCTCTCTGCTGCCTGGAGGTTGAAGGGAAAATAGACTGCTGGAGATGATTTCTCTTATTTTATTCAAGGGCCTCAAGAACAGGAAAGAGGCAGAAATCTTCCTTTCACCCAGCACCTATAAGGATGGGCAGTGGCACACACACACAGGTATACATACATATACATATAAATTTAAAAGTATGTTGAGGAGCTTTCTTCCCAGGAGCTAAAAATTTAAATTATTATTTAGATGGCAGATGTGGAAGGTGGAGGGAGAAGAAGAAGGAGACAAAACCTTATCAGTATTTTCTATTCCTGCCTTTTATCTGAGCTTAGTAGATCTAATCCTACTGACTGATCTTCCTGTACAAGTTACTGAACTCAGAACTTTCCTGTCTATAGTGTGTCTGCACCCTGTTCCTTTCTGTTTAATGCAGATTTTCATGGCAATAGAGAGTATTACTGTTAACTTGGCTAACCTCAGCCTGCCTTTGCAGGCCCACTCTGCTGTGGGCGGCAGAACTCCAGTGAAGAATGTGGTAGCTCATTACTTGAGCCTGAACAATCCAGGTAAGTGGTGAATGAAAAATGAGATTGGGATAGAGAAAACCTCATCAAATGAGAGTAAAAAAGAGCTACAATTAGTAGCATTATGGTGGAAGGACTGCCAAGTGAGAGGGCAGTATGAGAACATGGCATATTTAGCATAATAAAGAAAGGCTAAGAGGAGTTTTGATTGTTTCCTAAAAATACACAGACAGAGTGAGAGAAGTGAGAAAGGGAGAATAAATATCACCAGAGGAGAAAAGCTTCACATTCTAACCAATTCCAATACAAGGATAAAAATATACTCTGTCCAAGAACGACTACAGGGTGAAATTTCTTAAAATATTGCAGTCTTGAAACCACAGAACGGACCAAAAAAGTCTTCAGTGTTAATAAGACAGAGATTGTGGATGGCTTTATTGACAGAAATAAAGGACTATATAATCCAAAATCATTCTTTAATCCCTCTAGGTATGACCCATGGAGTTTTGGGGGCGCAGAGAAAGACATATAAAATTACTAAAAGAACTTGTCATTGTAGGTCCCTATGAAACTTCAATGGAGTTACCATTTTTACTGAGATGGAGTTAACTTTTCTCACAACAGCTCTCATAGTCTTGTGCTTCGTATTTGCTAGAATGCTGTTGATAGATAACACACCAGTGTTATGGCTTAAAACTGTAACAAATAACTAATAAAAATCATGCTAGATCACCTGCAGGTAATCTATATTTTTCATTGATACCTGTTGTCTCTCTACTTCTGCTGGGTTGGGTCATGCATTAAAAAAGTCACATGCAGCAGGCAGACCAGGAGCTAGTGTTGCCTCTTCTGCCAGGATAATAATAACTAGCCCACTACAGTCTGACATCATGATTACCTTCAATAAGTAGAAGTTTCCACAATCATTCTTTTTATTACTCCCTTAGAAGAAAGAACAATGGCTCACACACATCAGCACATCTTTTGTAACCATCCCTGTGTATGCTTTTAGCTTACAGAAAATGTGAGGCGATTGGAATTAATTAAAGAGGGCTTACATTTTCTGTTAGCTCATACCTGGAAATACCTCATGTCTACAGTAGGGTAGAAGCACTGGAGAAGGAAAGGCATAATATCAGAAGAGTGCATATGATGGGTCAGAAGATACAATGCCATTTGTTCAAGTGTTTACACCATAAGTCACTTGCGTTACCACAGTAACTTGCACTGATTAACAGAAAAGTGCAGGGAAAATTCCCTCAAGCTGCTAGAACTTTTGCCAAAAACATGTAACTACTTTAGATTTCAGACATTATGAACTGTGTATGTCTCTGTAGAAATAAAATGATCCCTTAAAAACTTAGAGTAGCTAGTGATATATTTTATCCATATTAAATTTATGTAATCTAAAATACTTAATCATTGGTATAACCATGGTAGGTCTGATTTCAAGCTACAGTCTTCGGTTGAAATTGTCAGGAACTCTTGTAGGGTTTTTTGCCTAGCACAAATCTTTTTGACCTGTATGTGCTAATTACTAGGATTTCTCACATAAGTGAAATAAAAACTGGGCTTAGTTCAAGATTCTGAAGCCTCAGGCACTGTCTTTCATTTGCCAGCTTCTAGTTATTATGTATTAGAAATATATGAAGGGCTCTGGGAGACAAGGGTACTTGGATTTATTTCGCTTGAGTCTAATGCATCTTTACAGGGGGCATTGAATTTGGAAGAGGTCAAAAAATACGGAGTGATAATGCATTTTGTATCAGACCACTGATACCAACAACCGTATTTTCTATTGTGTTATTAATCACATCTTAAGGTAGGAAGGGGTCTCCTCAAATAGACACTGCTTCAATTATATTCTAATAAAAGAAGAAAATATATCACAGCCTATATGATCTACATGAACCTACTGTTTAATATTGCTCCTATATGCAATCAGATCAATCCCTAGGAATATGGATATTCATCATTTATCCCCTTTTTCCAATCAGGGGTTTCTAGTCCTGGTTGATTACATATAGGAAGAACCTACTTTCCATACCAGGCTGCCTCAATGTGCCATTTTCACAGTCTTTAAGAGAAAGTTCTCCAGGCAAGGGGTTACAATAAAGGAGTGAGATCCTGACTATGCCCTTCCACTACAGTTTAAATTACATGAACAGAGAAATGTCTGAACGGACATCAGTGTCACAGGTGCCAGTTGTCTGAGTTATTCCCTCTCAGAGGAATGTACTGGCGTCTCTCTGCATAGTAACACCTTGCCAGCTGGCCAGGAGGTGACATCAGCTGTCCTTTCAGACAGATGAATTGCACAGTGTGCATAGCTGCCTGCCAAAGAACAGACTTTCCAGGAGAAGTGGAGAGAAAAAGCACTTCATGCATTTCTAACGGTAGTTTTTACTAAATATTTGTTTACAGAATTAACTTTATTGGACCAGCTCATCACCAAAGCCATCTTTGTGACACTGCAGTAAGTTACTTGCATTGCACACCATAAACCACAGCAATTTACATAGGAATTTACGTTCTCTCTGATGTTGCTGAGTGAAGTATATTTTTCTGTGTGGCCATAACACTGTATGGGCAATATGATCTTACTTAATCTCCTTTTTTATAACACCAGATCACTCAGCCAAAATAAATATCCCTACCTTTAGGCAACTAAATTAAATAGCTAGGTTTTAAAGCCTATGTAAATGGGCTGAGCACTCAGAACTCTAATTGATAGTCATCCACATGTGAAAGTATACAAGGCCTCAGCTGGCTTTAGGGGACATAGATCTGTTAAAATCGTCACAGTTCACACGTCAGTACCAGCCAAGGAGCTGGCAATGCTGATGTACTGGTTCTTAATGCTTTCTATTAAAAAATCCCAAATGGGGTTTGGGACTTCACCCTATGACAGTTTGAGTATCCTATGAATTTAATCATAAAGTGAGAGAATGAGTATTCCTAATTTGTTTGCAGAGTGAAAATGCACACTGCAGTGAGTAAGTAAAAGAATGGTAAGAACAATTTAGCTGAGATTGAATCAAGCTAAACCACTAGGAAAGGATAAATACTGGGTGTAATTATGGCAAAAGGTTTGTAAGGCTGCCAAGTTAGAAATATAACAATGGCATTCTGATATTGTGAGTAGTGGTAAAGTTTTAAAAGAGATTGGGATGTTTTAGTATAATTGCATCTATTCATCCCTAGAACATGCTTCTCTTTTTCAGAACTGAAATATCAGTGATTTTTTTTTTCATGCTTATAGTTTCATTAATTATCTCCTCAGATTTTCAGTTCATTCTGTCCACAGCACCCACACAGTTTGGTGTAGTATCTTACAATGCTGATCACATTGTTTGAATATAAGAAAAGCTTATCTGTGCTTTTTTAATGATAGACAAGCCTGCAAATGTGTATGCTCATTGTTCATTCTCTTTACACCTCATGCCCTTTAACTCAAATATTTAATATATTTCAGCTGTGTTAATTAAAAGAAGGATTAAAAACAGTGAATGGTTGTTTCTGGCTCATCTGAGTATATCTGGTACTTACCAAGTCACATACCTGGATTCTCCAGAGAGGAGTTTTCTATCCTTTCTAAAGCATGGCTTCATACAGGTGATACTCATAGGCAGAAAGCTAGTGCAATGACTGGACAGTGTTCCAAGCTGTATAGTGTACTCTAACTCTTAAGTCCTGTACTAGGAAATTTTGTTCTTCTCTTTTTAGAGTGGAGTAGCAAAGGAGTCACTGTATTTTGTCTCAGATGTCTATATCTTAGGTAAAAGTGGAAATGAAGCAGATTATTCATATCTGTATTACTGAAGAGGAAATAGTTCTGACATAAATGTGATGTGACTTAGAATGTCTAAATGAGATATTACTTCTGTAGCTAGAGTGGGTTAAGTTTTTGTCCAAGATTCATTCTTACTGTCTCTTTCTTGAGAATACCAGTTCTATATCCAAGCTAAGCCAACAGCCTGAGTTAGTGCATTTTCAGTTCAAAGTCATCTGGTTTAGTCTGAGTCACCACCAAAGGATTTTTTTTAAATGTATGAGTGGACTTTTCACTAAGAATGAGCAATATTCACAACAAATAGTAAACGTGGCTTTGCTTTATAAATTCAAGTGAACAGCTGGGGCAGTACTGTCTTAAATCACCATAAGACCACACTATTCATGCCCCAAGCTCAAGTTCCCACAGTAGAACCATCTATCACTCACCCCTATTAGAATTAGACTGTGTTCAATCTGCTTGAAATTGCAGGAGTTACTCACAAAAGCAACCTCTTCTATACATGTGTTTGTGAGTGCTGGACTGCAAAATCTGTGTTTTCTTGCTTTAATCAAATGTATGAATCTGTTACTGTTCACAGATGGACACTGGCAACACGAGTTCCTGTCATTTTCCTCTTCATGTAAAATACTGATGTCAGGCTCTGTGATGCAAAGTAGCAAAACACTGAGTGCAGAAGCCATACAGATCTCACGCGGATTCCCAAAGGAATTTGACCCATTCTAAGCGGGCACACTTCAGACTGATTATGTAGCTGTCAATTACATAGCTGTTCCATGCACTGAGGTTACTCAGACTGTATTCTTTACTACAACCCAAACAAATTCACATGCATAAGTAATCTTAAAGCACTGAATCTTTTTGTTCAGCTTTGTCAGTGATGGACCCTGTAAATGTTGAACCTGACAACAAAGGTACAGTTATAATTCTACTTTGTGAGGTGAGGATTTTGACATTGTATAAATTTGATTTTATGAATTATGAGATGCAATACTCATTCTGTATGTATTATAGGATTGCATGACATTAACAGCCTTGGTCTCCATGACAATACCAGCAGAAGATGTTGGGTGAAAAAAATGGCTATGAAGAATATGGTTTAAATAAATATCACAATACTTCCAAGTCTTGTTTAATTAGCAGAAGTTTTGAGTATGTTGGAAGTAATCAAACTGTTCTTTTCCTTCTTCATCTAATTAGACAGACAGTTTTCTCAAAGATTGACTTTTTGCTACCTGCATGTAAAAACCAAGGATAATTAGACACTCAAAGGTGATGGGTTGCATCTGACCAAATGGATTAGTATACTCTAGACTCCCTTTATGACAAATTGTAATGCCAAAATGTAATGGCTCTATTCATAAGCAACTGACTATATCCCACCCTCACAGTTTCTGTTTTTCCATTTTGATTACAAAGACAGCCTCAAGTGACCAGATCACTCACGGACACACACTGTAAAGATAGGTGACAGCGATGTTAGCCATGCAGGCAGGCAAAAGCTTGTCTGGGCAGCCCCTCTCTTGAAGCCGCACACTTGTATTTACACGGTGCTTATAACACCCTAATAAGATGGATCTTGAATGGGCTCATACTTATGTTATCAAGTGGACATTTGGCTATAAGTACACTGGGACTTTGTAGGGAGTTCATTAGCACCATTGCTATACAAACAGGAAATATCAATCATTTCACAGCAGGACCATTTCTCAGACAATTTCAGTTCTTTCTTCTGGATCTACTCCTCCTTTTTCCTTTCAGGTCCACAGGTTCTCCAAAAAACCAAAATGTAACCTCTGTAACAAAAAAAAAAACCTAAAACCAAATACAGAATGGTCAGTGAAGATAGGACCATATAGTTTAAGCTAAAGAATTTTGAAAGGAGCTACTTGGATTTCTTTAGGCTAACCATGGATGTTTACACTTTAATAAATAAAAACCTAATTCTAGCCTTTATTTTTATATGGACTGGGAGCATGATCTGGTATTGCCACTCCCTCAGTCACCTCAACAATTTGTCAAGTGATGCAGTTGTAATTTTGGAGCAGTTTTAAATTCCTGTTATTAGCTTAGCATCTGAGCTCTTTTTAATCTCTGTGAGGTAAGAAGTGCTATTATTCTGACCATTCCTAGTATGCCAACTTGAGCAGAGGTTACAAGGCTTCCACTATGTAACTCCTGAATTGGAGTAGATGCTCCTTGTTCTATTACTTCTCAGCCATCTTGCCTCACCTTTCACAAGAGAGAATACCAAAAGGACTTCAGGCTGTAAGACTCAGATTTTA
The DNA here is from genome assembly GCA_013398125.1 of Aegotheles bennettii. Lineage (NCBI taxonomy): Eukaryota > Metazoa > Chordata > Aves > Caprimulgiformes > Aegothelidae > Aegotheles > Aegotheles bennettii. The sequence continues at coordinate 32,227 of VZRW01014186.1, forward strand.
AGACTTTATCTTTCTATAAGCACACTATTAATCAGAATATAGTCTATTCTGTTTTGCTCCCATCTGTCTTGGATATCCAAACACTGTCTGACTGCAAATAAAGATATCCTATATGAAGCCCCTATTTAGGTGATCCATAATGTGAGAGGTATTTAAATGCTCTAGCTCCACATACTTTTGTCAACCAAGATGCTTAGATTTGGCAGTGTCTGTGCTATGTATGTTGGGTAGCTAAATACTAAATTCATTCCTAGACTCATTACACAGAATAAGCAATCTTTCCTCTGCATTCCTCATTGCTGGTGCTCCTAGAGGAGTTTAATCTGCTACAAGATGACAGAGGTATGACCTCCCATGGCATCCTTTGTCTAATAGTCCAGTAGTTCAAACATCATGCTGAAGCTTCTGATGACACATTTGTTTCCTTTTGATGAAACTTTAAAATTTTTTATTTAATTGAAGATTGCTTTTGGCACCACATTATTGAAACATAGAACATTTCATATTTTGAAAATGCATCCTTTAATATTTTTTCAGAGGCTCCATTTATTAGAAATCAGCTTTTTTAATGAAAGGAATCTTAATCATGCTAGGAAAACAGCAGCTGCAATTTATTCAGTAGGTACTTCATTTACACCAAATATAAAACAAATACATGGATATAATTTTTCTTGAAGAATAATGCATATGAAGCACAACTATCATTTCAAAGTAACCCTAGGGCATTGTTAGGGACCCCTATTCCTGTTTTCATTAACCAAATAAAACCTTTTCAGAAAGAAAATTGCAATCATTCTGTATTAATAACTGTATTAATAAAGACGAAGGCTCAACTTATCCTCAAATGATCATCCCAGTAGGTACCCGTGCCACAGTGTCTGTAACAATTTTTTTTACATTTAGATAAAATGGAAAGCGAGGTTATCTTTTAAAAGTATTGACAACAAGGCCATTTTCCCTCTCTCAGCTGGTCATGAATGCTTCAAAACACCTCGGAGTTCTCCCTGATCTCAAAACAAAGTTTAAGGTTTGCTTATTGCAACCAGAACTGAAATATGTGGTAAAACCCGGTAAACCTAAGAGACAATGAAACATTTTTCTCAAATGTAGTGTAAAACTTTCAGCAAACAATGAACTCAATATCATTTTCAAGTCAAACTCACTATTTTTATGTTTCATCAGCTGTGTGTTCTAGGAAGTCAAACAAAAGAGAGTCAACCTGAAACCATAATGCCAAGCAGTTGCAGAGAAAGATAAAATTCCATTACAAACAGAAATACAACCAGTTGTTGGTTTTTCTTAAACAAGGGCACAGAATACGTAAAAAATTTTGAACAGCCCACTTTTTAATGACGATGAGTTTTCTGTTTTATTGCCATAGCTGTGAAAAACACCTTCCACAAATGATTGTGATTTTTCTTTAGAAAAATGAATATCTGACAAATTGCATCAAAATATTACCATTTCCAGAAAACATTTATCATTACTTCAGGGTTTTTTGAGAAAATTAATATTTTCCTGAGGCTTCTTTTCTTTTCATAGTTTGTTTTTAAATTACCATGGGACAATTACAGCTACATCTCTTAAATTTTTCTTACGGGCTCAAGGATGTTCTGTTATGGCTGTTCCTTCAGCTTTATCCAGAATACAGCTCATGCTATGTAACACACAGCAAAAATTAAGGCTATGCTATCAATGTCCAAACTACTTATTAACTCTCTAGTGCATCAGCTGAGGAATTCAGGTGTTCTTAAATCTTTAGGAAATAAACCTTTTCCCAAGTTTATACAACATCAAAGCTTTCTTGGGCTCAACTCATGTGGAAACATCAAGATGTGGAACTAGCTCTCCAGCTGCCTTGTGTGTATGTTATTCCAGCCTCCCACAGCCTCTCAGATGCAAACACACCAAAGACCCTCCCACAGCTCTGCCCTGCACACCGGTAGGTAGGATCGCAGGCTGTTTAATGAAGCAAGGAACCATCTGCATTAAACCTCTGTCTCCAAGCAGACTTAAAACTGAGTCATTTACTTCAGGAACTGCATAAAATATGCTGGAGAACATAAATAATTTGCACAGCTCCCAGAATTAGATTCTTCGCTATCCTGTCTCCCCTACAGAGAAAGAACCCGTTGTGCTCAGCAGCTTTCTCCAACCTGGGCTTAAAATCCAGAGATTTTACTTTTCTTAACGTTATTGATAGGCAAGTAGCTACCTGTCACTTATCTAATACAACCAGAAACTGAAAAAATTAGACTTCTTTAATTTTATTCTAGAGCAAGAATGGAAAAAATAAATAAAAATATAGGAGTCTGCATTTGCAGTGAATGTACTGAAGATTATATAAAAACAAACAAACAAACAAACAAGCCTGTCTGTATTGAATCGGGTGTTAAAATCAACCAATATTTATAAATCTGAACTAAAAAATTACTCTTTAATTACATGCACATACCACCATACAGGTAAGTCAATGTATACAGGGAAGGTTCTGAGCTCACACCCTTACCCCAGTGGCTTGACATTTTCTCTCTCTTCTCACCCTCTTCTCCTTATCCCAAACTCTTTTCCTCAGTCCCTGATCCAGCACTCACTTGTGATCAGTTGAAGTCTCTTCACTGCTCTTAGGGGAATCGGGCTGTGGGTTTCACATTTTCCTGACTTCATCCCTCCTTCTTGCTGCTGCAGTGTGTTTGCACAGTTGCAGTGAAGCTTTTACTGTGTAAGTTTCAATACCAACAACTTCTGGAGTCAGCAATCTGAGTTGCAGCAGGAAATATGAATGCTTCATACAGTGTTTATATATAACTACTCCCTGAAGCTGCATTAAAGTAAAAATCTCCCTGCTTCCTACAAATGTGCAAACTTATGTATAACTATTTTTTTAGCACTAGTAGAATAAAATTAGTGGAGAATCTCACACTTCTTTATGTTAACATCTCAGACTTGTAAAGGAACATGAAATTAATATGATGACATTATTTGCATCTAACTTTTCTGGGGACTCTTACCTATTTTCTCCCAAGTGTCAAACTAATCCAATCAACTCAGCAGAATACTGCAATGATCACTAACTTCAAGCAGTTCAAACATTAGAGGAAGCAGACTCTGCTGTTAGGCTTCTCCACTGACAGTAAAATGTGTTGAAATTTTGAGTTCCTATTTAGCAGCAGAGACTGCATTTCATAGTAGAAATGCCACAAAAAACTGGATAATAATGAAACAATATTGAAGAATATGGGAAAAAAAAGCTTGATAAATGCACAATGATATTTTCAACACTTTCAGAGACTAACTACTATATTTTCAAATTGTCATAGACCAAAATACTGTATAACCTAACCCTGCCAATACTTCTGTACATATGGGTCCTTACAGCAGTTTCATAAATACATTCATGCAGCTTTGGGTGCTGAAGTTAAAAACTGATTGAAATAGGAATTTGATTAATATTTAAACTTACACATGTAGGAAGTATCTTCAAGGAAATCTCAAGTTCAATATCCAGTAGAAATCCAAAGGCTTTGATGCCAGCAAGGTTTATCCTCTAAATAAAATTAAAATAAAAAAAAAAATCTTAATCACAAGATATGCTTACTTGCTTCAGTGTGTAAGAACTTCTATATATACAATATATTCTATATACTTTTAACATTTTCCCTCAATAAAAAAGGTTAGTTAATCTAAAACCCCCCACATTCATTGTTTCTATGATACAAGTTGCTGTAATCTAATTATTCTACTAGATGAGACAAATGTGTTTGACACATGTGCTAGGCAAAGCTTTGGATAGTGCATTCATGCATAGAAAATGGACATAACCCTTTGAGAACAAATGCATCATTCTGCCTCATTCTTGTTAAAAAAATGAATAGATTTTGCTGTGGCCTAATTAACAGAAACAACAGCAGCAGTTACAGGAGTTCAACATTTCAACACCTGCTCAGCTGGGGGAAACTGGTGAGAAAGGGTACATTGCTTCTTAAAATTTGAGTAGACAAAAATAAAAAGAACCTGATCCAAAGTCTGAACGAACATCAAATTCATCAGGCTTTAGATCAGGTACAAGGAGAATGAATCAAGGGAGTACAAATGCATGCAAAGCTTCAGCAACATTCAAATCTGAGTGATGTGAGCAGGCACTTCATGCAGAAATGAACACTTTACTTCAGATATTCAGAAAAACTTATTTTGGTATGACATTACAATCTGTTTTTCTTCTCTCAATTCTAATAAACAAATTATTCAACTTAATAAGGATGAGTTAGGATGAAACTCTCTGCATATTCTTTTCGACTGAAAATACCTCTGGAATAAGTTAATGTCACATGACATTATCAGTGTATAGCATTATAAACATTTTTTTAAACTGCATTTGCAAACTTGTGTTTGCATACCAAATGGCAAAGGGCTTGTGCAGAAACATGCAGAAAAGAAACTATTACAGCTCAGGTATCTTCAGTAAATGTAATATTTCTAATTTCTCCTGCAGCAAAACACCTCCCAGGTGAATTATAGCTCCCATTTTCATGCAAAAAGTTTAATTCCAAGCTTATGAAAAATTTCAGAATAAGGAAACATAAGAGGTCCACAGAGTTTAAAATTAAGTATTTACTGAGGAGGGTTCCCTGGCCCACCTTTTGGAGTTTGGCAGCTTCTTATGGTTTGAGGGGATAGGCAAATTTTATGGTTTTGCTTCAAGGACCCAAGAGGGGGAGTGTGGAGTTTAGGAGCCTTTGTGAAAAGGGGTCTGGAGTGGAGAAAGCTGAGGAGTTGGTATTCCCTCCCACTTCCTGCCAAACTCTATAAAAGCCAGGAAAACAGGAAGTTCCCCCTTCTTTCTGCTCTACTTCTCCTCATCATGTGGAAATATCCCGGGAAGAGAGAAAGAGCGCTGCCTTTGTTACCAGCTCGCCACCTGCTCTGCAGGATCTGACTCCATCGGATGCTGGGAAGAGCTTTGAACCCCTTTTTCCTCCATTGGTTATGCCATAAGGGACTTTCAGGAACTTATATTGGCGGTCATCAGAGTCGGGTTGTATATATTTGTATATATTTTCTTCTTCTCCAACCTGTTACTCCCCCTCCCTGTTTCATTAAATCTGTTCTAGTTTTAACTTCCAACCCTTAAGCCTGTATTCCTTATTCCCCTTCTATCTTCCCCCGAGGGGGTGGAGGGGAGTAACAAAGAGCAAACTCTGTCTCTCTGCGTTGTGGCTCACCCTGACCACATGAAATCGAGACACATCTGAAGCAATTTGCTGCCATTATAATCTGCAGTTTATGATGGATATCAGATTCCTATATTCATTTTTTCATCTAAGAAAAGCAACTTTCTCTTAAGAGAAAGTTTCTGGATGTTTTACAAGGTCTGTTTTTTTCCCCTACAGTAAACAGACTCTTTCTTCATAAGTTCTTATTTTTTAATCACTTGTGAATACCAGCCAAGTATTTTACAGACTAACACTGGCAGTAAACATTTAATTTGCAAATAAAAGCTTATTTCTGTATGTTTTTTCAAAGTGCTAATATTGCTTTAACATATTTTGCCAATAAAAAATATTTGGAAAAGAAAATATTGCATAAAGTCAAGCTATGTGTGTTAGGATCTTGCATACAATGTGCTTCTGGAGAGTCAACCTGAGACTCATCTTTGGGTGACAGAAATCATAGAATCATAGAACCACTCCAGTTGGAAAAGACCTTCAAGATTATTGAATTCAACCATGAACTCAGGACTGCCAAGTCCACCACTAAACCATGTCCCCAAGGGCCCCATCCAAATGTTTTTTTTAATACCTCTAGGGACAATGACTCCACCACTTCCCTGGCCAGCCTGTTCCAATGACTGACCACCTTTACCATGAAAATTTTTTCCTAACATCCAGCCTGAACTTCCCCTGGCGCAACCTGAGGCCACTCTTGTCCTATTGCTCATCACTTGGGAGAAGAGACCGGCCACCCCCTTGCTCCAACCCCCATTCAGGCAGTTGTAGAGAGCGACAAGGTCTCCCCTGAGCCTCCTCTTCTCCAGACTAAACAACCTCAGCTCCCTCAGCTGCTCCTCATAAGACCTGTTCTTCAGACCCTTCACCAGCTTAGTTGCCCTTCTCTGGACCTCCAGTACCTCAGTGTCCTTCTTGTACTGAGGGACCCAGAACTGAATGCAGTATTCCAGGTACAGCTTCACCAGTGCAGAGTACAGGGGGAAAATCACTTCCCTAGTCCTGCTGGCCATGCTAATTCTGATACAGGTCAGGATGATATTGGCCTTCTTGGCCACCTGGGCACACTGCTGGCTCATGTTCAGCCGGCTGCCTACCAGCACCCCCAGATCCTTTTCTGCCAGGCAGATCTCCAGCCACTCATCCCCAAGCCTGTAGCTTCGCATGGGGTTGTTGTGGCCCAGGTGCAGGACCCAGCACTTTGCCTTGTTGAATCTCATACAATTGGCCTTGGTCCATCGCTGCAGCCTGTCCAGGTCTCTCTGTAGCACCTTCCTACTCTCAGGCAGATCAACACTCCCACTAAACTTAGCGTCATCTGGAAATTTACTAAAAGCAACTACTCCTTCCAATATTTTTAATTTGCTTGAGATCATTTAAAGGCAAGAAAGTTAAAAAAATACACGTATTTTCCTATGCAAGCATCGTGGCTGTAAAAATAATTGCAATTGTATTTTATTGCTCAGAAAGTCATAGATATGATCAAACACTGGAAGAATACCTATGCCTCAGCGACAGCTGGGTCTGGGATCCGTCCACTGCAGTCTTAGATGCAGTATAAGCAAATCCTATGTGCTAGTTCTGTTTCTGTGTAACCTTTCCATGATCACTAATTCCATCAATATGAGATGCACCGGAGTATACAGCTGCTCCATTGGACTGAATTCCCCAGCAGCTCCACCAGGACTGAAGTAACACTGGCATTTAAACCAGTTTCACTAAAGGACTGTAAAACCTTCAGAACTGTAATGTGCATACGTTGGGTGGCTGCTCACCTCAGTATGTGACTTTCAACTGATTCAAGCATCTGGAAAAAGCTATTTCAGAAATTCTGCTCACAGAGAAATCTTGATGCAGGTAGGTAGCTGACTGCATGTTAACTTCTGCACTTTTCTGGGCCTTGGGGGTGGGAACCAAGGCTACAATGACAAATTTTTTTCCAACTGCTCAGATTTTAAAGCTCTCTCCAGAGCAGAGCAGGCATTTACAAGAGTACCTCCCCTTTGGAGGAACTGGTCTTCTAATTTAGAACCACAGGATTCTGCAGTGGTTCCCATGTCCTGTAAAACAGTAGAAGAGCTAGAACACGTATCAGGTGAAGAAAACTGAGATCCTTTCTTACAGGATAACTTACTTATTTTTATATGAAGTGCTAGTTATTTTTTAAAAAAGTAAATAATGCCAGGAACACACCAGCACCTTCACTTATTGGACTGACTCTGTCAGGGAACACTACCATCACTTCCCTGGTGTTTGGATCCTAGTTCTGGAGCTAATCTGTCCAGACTGGAGGATTTCTGGTAATGGTCCTAGTTAAATGCTTACTTTTGATCATAACCTGCAAGACACCACGGGTCACCATGCCAGTGTGGCATTTGTCAAGAAAGAAAACTCAACAGGAACTCAAGGCATTCGGTGCTTTGAGTCGGGGTTTTTAATCTGCACGTTTTTATGCAGCAGAACCAGCTGGGACTGGCACCTTATGTCCATACAGACAGAGCTTCCGTACATCCAAGAGCAGTGATAACAAATTCTCCTGTGGCTATTTGTTGTTTTGTCTCTCCATAGGTCTGTGCTGCACACTGAGAGCATCGTATAATCTTCCTAGTGGCCTCTCGTGAGGAGTGGAGATGCTGGGAGTGCCAAGGGAGTACAAGTGTCTGCATCGCATCACTAGGCAACTCCGGAGAAATAAATCCCCAGGCAGGTTGGCTACACATGCACACCTGCCCACAGCCCCCGGCCTGGCTGTCTAATTAACAACCAGCACCAGGACAAGAAGGCTTGGCCATGCGTCACTCCCCCGATCGATTATGCCTGCATTAAACAATTCACCCACCAGGTGCTTCCATTTAGTATTTCAATGAACTGGAAACACACCGCTCCGGAGCAGTGTTTACTTTGGTTGACTTAACAGAAGGCATCTCTTAGCAAAACATGGACTGATTCCTCTTGAAAGTCGCAGGACCTGAAAGTGAGCTGTCAGACCTGTCTCTCCCCATCATGAATGCACCTTAGTCAGAGCATCCTGCATCCACACCACAAATGTAAATAACAACACAGTTTCCTCTGAAAATACACCGCAAGCTCGTTCTGTATTGACAGGGTTCAACTGGAGTATTTTCTTTTGTTTGCTGGAGGGACTGATGTATGGATACACTGAGGCGAAAAAACAAAGCAAATTTCTAAGCAAACTGTACCAACAGCTTGTTTGTTCTTTCTCCATTGTCTGCTACCAAATGCCTTCTGCTCATTGTAGGTATCATTGTGCTGATATATTCTTTTCATATATTTCCAAATTCCCTGCATCCATTGTGAGAAAAGGCATTGGAACTAGGTTTGTCAAAGCAAAACTCCCCCTTGGAGTCAGTGAAGCTTTGACATTATTCTAGTATGTGCCAAGTACACTCATTTACTCAGAGCTCATTTTTGGATACTATTCTCTCTAGGGAGCAACTATACATCAAACAAATGCTTTGCAAAAAGCTCTACTCATGGTTCTGTGACAGATTCATTTTTAATATCTGTAAGGCACAACTTCTCAAGTAGGATTTTGTGTACCAATAGATTTTACTAATTTCCAGAAGCATTGCTATGGTCATGAATGATTTCTTAACCAGGACTGAGTGCATAAAATCACCAGCAGAAAAGCACGCTATTACACATACATTACACCTTTACCCTCTGAGAGGGTTTTATTGGTGTAGTCTAATCTGTCAGATTAAGTCAAAGAGACTCACTGAAGACTGTCAGATGGAATAGAAACAGAGTAAGAACAATTCAAGAACTATTTTTAAGTCAGAAGCTGCCGCTTTTTACTCATATCAGAATAGGGCTCCTGTAAAGCTATTCAAGTTAATGAATGTTTCAGTGTGATACAAGAGTGAGATCAGATTATTAGCAAAAATCTGTACAAATTCTTACATTTAAAGGTAATAATAAAGGAACCCCCCCCCCAAAAAAAAAAAACAAAACCCAAGCAAACAAAAAATGAAAGGAAAAAAAAACAAACAGAAAAAGAAAATTCATTTTCCAGTAAGTCCTTTTATTGATTTTACTGAAGAAAATGTCAAAGTATACTCCACTTGTGTCACCTTTCCTAAACAAAATCTGAACTAGCTGTGTCTGGATATGGAGTTTTCTAAAAGTAAGTACTTGCCACATCTTAAACTTGAACTGAGCATTGCATTTCCCTGTTAATTAAGGCAGTATAAACCAACTGTGCAGTAGTGGCAAAAATAAGCAATAATACAAAACCAGAATGTTCTCACTAATCTCTACAAACCATTTGGATGTATACATCATGTATATTAGTATATATATTAGTAGTAAGAAAGTAGCAGTCACAGAACCACAGAATGTTAGGAGTTGGAAGGGACCTTCAAAGATCATCTAGTCCAACCCCCCTGCCAGAGCAGGACAACCTACAGTACATCACACAGGAATGCATCTAGTCGGGTTTTGAATGTCACCAGAGAAGGAGACTCCACAGCCTCTCTGGGCAGCCTGTTCCAGTGCTCTGTCACTCGCACAGTGAAAAAGTTTCTCCTGATATTCACATGGAATCTCCTATGCTCCAGTTTGCGACCATTGCCCCTTGTCCTATCATTGGTCATTACTGTAAAAAGCTTTGCTCCATCGTCCTGACCCTCACCCTTTACATATTTGTAAGCATGGAGGAGGTCACCCCTCAGTCTCCTTTTCTCCAAGCTAAAGAGACCCAGCTCCCTCAGCCTTTCCTCATAAGGGAGATGTTCCACTCCCTTAATCATCTTAGTGGCTCTGCGCTGGACTCTCTCAAGCAGTTCCCTGTCCTTCTTGAACTCAGGGGCCCAGAACTGGACACAATACTCCAGATGTGGCCTCACCAAGGCAGAATAGAGGGGGAGGAGAACTTCTCTTGACCTACTAACCACACCCCTTCTAATATACCCTAGGATGCCATTGGCCTTCTTGGCCAAAAGGGGATATTGCTGGCTCATGGTCATCCTTCTGTCCACCAGGACCCCCAGGTCCCTTTCTCCTACACTGCTCTTCAGCAGGTNTCCCCGTCCAACTCTCCAGCCTGTCCAGGTCTCACTGAATGGCAGCACAACCCTCTGGTGTGTCAGCCACTCCTCCCAGTCTGAGGTCCCAATTAGTATGGAGCCCTCACTGTGCTGATAATCATATGAACATAAACAGGAAACATCCCTTGCCTCAAAATCACTACAATCAAGACAAAAGCAACGCACACTGGGGCTTGCAGAAAACAGTGTGGAAGAAGGATGCTGAACCTGAGGGCAACTAATTGGAACACAAGATTGCGAAAACTATTGACTGAGCATTCATCTGGAAGCTTTAAAGATTTTTTTTTATTCCATAAAACAAGTGGGCAAGAGATACAAATGAATCACTTGCAGCCTGTCTACTTAAGCACTCTCATTAAGCATGGGTATCATGGTGAAGATGGATCTTAAGACAGAAAGGAAACGAGACTAGGATAATGGTTGTGTCTAATGACTTGGTTGTAAAAGCACAGAATCCAATAAAGCACAAGTTAATAAGCTCTCACTATTACAGAGCTTAACATGACAGAAAGGCATGGTGCTGAGAGAGTTTCTTTAACCAGATTATATAAATAACATAGGTTGGTATGGAGTGCCCTGGACAGAACTTTGCAATAAATGCTAAGTACCTGTATTACCCGAGCTAAAGGATCTACTGTAGTAATCAGGAAATTGTTTCATACCCTTAAGTTCTGTGGTTAAGCTATTAGAAGGGGAAAGAATAAGCAGGAAACAAGAGATCCATTCAAAATATTTTGTCTGTCTGTGCTCTGTGACTGTTCCCGTGCCGCTGATGTTCTGGTTTATCTTTCTCAGTACATCAGGAGTTCTAAGCAGAGTCTACCACTCCTGAATCATCCTTTCTGACAGGCAGGAGTTGTGTGAGAGGAGATAGACTTATCGTTACAAAGTCAATGACCGGAATTTTCCCTAGACTCCTAGTAAAAACAGAACGTGGTAAAGAAAATCTTTGGCTAGCCAGTTTACTATCCTTCCTATAACTTCTCTAGTGAGTAACCAACAATAGAAACCTACTCTGGGAAAGTACTTCTAACCTTTCTCCAATGCAAATTTTGTCTGGGCGAAGGAGATTTTGGGGAAAAAAAAGGGAAAAAAAGAATAGTTTCTGACAAAAACAAAGTGTGGTGCATGTGTAAGCAAAGCAGTGGTCTGACATGTTTGTCTTAATAATGCAGTAATTAATAAAAGCACTTGATATATTATTTCAGCCTCTGGTTCCTATGATACATTTGCTGTTTCTGAGATTCAAAATATTGTGTGAGTCATCTTCATAAATATACAGTATCATACCTAGTGAATTTTATCACATTTCAAAGAATTAACTTTTTTTTTCTCTCTCCAAAGGCAAGCTTTAATAAGACACAAGAGGTTATGAATCACTCCAGTTTGAGTTAGGACACCAATTTAAGCCTAGCCCAGAAAATATCTTGAGTGCAAACCCTAGTCTCAGTGAGATAATTTAAAAAAAAACAAAAACAAAACAAACAAAAAAACCAAAACAAACAAACAAAAAAAAAAAACAAAAAAAAAACAAAGGGGAGGGGAAGACAAGGAGAAGAAAAGAAGTAGAAGCAGAAATAATACGAAGATGAAGAAGAAATACAGTTTGGGAAATTTCCCATTTTAAAACTGTTCTTAAGAAAAATACTATGGCTTGGAAAAGAAACAGACAAAAAATGCTCTGCAGCCACCACTGCTGGAAAATAAAAAAAAAATAGAAAACGCCAATTGTTAAAAGCAAGTTGATTTCCAGGGTAAGACAAAATGCTCTCCCCTCCATCTTGTCACTGCTGGGAGCTCTTCCTTGCCGTCCCCCCAAACCTGACCTTCCACTTCTCCCTGCCCTCAGCTCCTCTTCCTCACCTGCCGGTAATGGCAGATGGCTACAAGGAGCTGGGACAGGCTGCAAGGAGTAGGTGTGTTAGGGAGGAAAGGTACTCCAGGTTGAGCTGCTGGAGGCAGGGAGATTATCCAAGGCTTCTGTCATTGTTGGGCAGCACTACGACTACCGCAGCTACTCTCATTCCTCCCAGGGTCCTTGATGGGAAGCGCTCTGGAAAGCACTTCCCTGCAAACAGGTCTGCTGAAGACAGAAAACAGAATAAACAAGGCAGCAAGAAGTGATCAGTCCATCTTTCCTCATTGTGCATCTGACAGATTCACACATACCTAACATGACAGTTGCCTGCAACAGCCAAGGGGAATGGGGAGGGAAGACAAAGTGGGATAAATAATGATACATTCACAATAACAGGGCAGTGGTGTGGAAATCTGTCAAGAAATACATACTCCTGATAATAGGAAGAAAGCAAGGACTGATTTTATTTAGTACAAGACTGGAGTTAACATATTCTGCTATGTGAGAAATAAACCAGCTCCTTTCTGCATAAGCAGAGGAGTCCCTCCATCTGCATAATAGCTGTGCACAGCTTGGGTTCACTTGATCTTCCAGACCCCCCTCTCCTCCTCAACTGGGTTGTTATCATCCTCTGTTATTATCTTCATATTTCCCCTGGTTATTATCAGCATGTTACCATTGCCTTTATGTCGACAATCTACCTGGCAATTTTCTCCTCTCCAGCTGGCTTCCCTGTTTCCTGAGTAAGAAAACTAATGTTCTTTGCTCCAAAGTGAATGTCCTATTCATTATTCTCAATGTACTGTGACACAGCAACACTGAATATCAAAAGACTCTGGTAAATTCTCATCTGTTTCTCAGTCATATAGAACAATTAACCAAACAGTACAAATAGCAACCTGTCTTTTATGGTCCCTAATGAATTTAGGTTTGACTATGCTTACATTTCACAATTGCCCAGGCCTGTGATGTGAATGAATATGTGAGTAAACACTGTTTAATATTGCGCATTATGATGCGCCAGAGAGCACTTCCATTGTACCACATTCCTGATGGTAACCCAGATAAATCACTTTTCATAGCCAAACAGGCTAAAGAAGAATGCAGTTAGTTAAAAGAATAACTGAAAAGAAACCTCTTACTGATATTGCTATCAGCTGTCTATATCCATGAGGATCACAGACTGGCAGGGCAGTGAGCTCTTGCCATGGGTTTGTCACTGACCCATCCTGTAGCTTCGGTCAAGGCTCTGCCTTGATGTTACAGTCTGAATATCCTGTTTTCCCCAGAGTGGTACTGAAAACTGCAGTCAGCAGCATCTCAAAAAACAGAAAAAGCAACACAAATGATGGGCTTGGTCCACAAGAAGCTACCAAGTACTTCACCATGCTTGATCATCAGGCTAAAATACGCACCAATAAACTAGTCTTTTGGTCTTTCATTTAAGTGAAGATTAAATCTCCTCTTGTCTCTTAAAATGTAATGTCACCAGTCTTTCACCTATTTTTATAAAGGCATCAAAATCTGTAGACCTCAGCAAAGACACCGAAACAGTAGCCAGCATTTCTTGTGATTAGAAACTTAAGGTTCTGTAAACTTCAGCAGAGTGGAGGTCAAGCTATCCATAAAGTCAGAGCATGTGACAAGCAAGTTATGACAACCTCAGATCAAAATCCAAATATGAAACATCCACCTAAAACTAGAAATGAAACTAATAATTAAAACAGTAAGTAAATCAGCATTATTTACCTTACTTCTTTGTTTAAAAACTACAAAATTGTAAGAAATTAGATGAAAATGTTGTCAATTTCCATTTGAAAATAATATATAAGGAGGCTTCAGTTGTTAAAGTGATTTTCTGCTAATGGTTAATTAAACACACAAGGACTTCCACTGAGAATCAGTGTTCTAAATAATATAATATTAACTTATGCAACCAATTACTGTAAAATAAAACTGGATTATCCAATACGACCTGTCTGTCTTTGGTATTCACAATTTTAAATCCCATTAAATTAAATCCTCAGGGTACCATATTCAACAAAAAAACAACCATGACTTTCTTTACAATATAAATGTAGTAGCCGTAGTGGGTCAGGAATGAATTTTGGTTCCACAACTGGGTGACTCATTCATCAGAAAATTTTTCTGAACTATCATCATATTTGAACAACATTATCAGCCAGCTCCTCAGCTGGTACAAATAGGCTATTGTAAATTAACTGTAAAGGCACTAGGGCTTTATACCACTGCTCTTTATTTTTAAGCAACAGGGAAGAGAAGAAAGTGTACACGCATTTCTTGGTTCACTAATGAAGACAAGGCTTATTCTAAGAAAGATATATCACCTCTTCCCCCACACCCTTTGTTGTTTTTTTTTCTCTATAGGGATTCTGGGGAGAGTTTGTTTCATTGTGGGTTTAGGGTTTGGTTTTGGGTTTTTTGGTAATTAGTGTTGTGCTTTCTAGAACAGCAACAAGACCATGCAAGAACCTGTCATATAAAGGGCATGACAATAAACATAACAAATTAGGAAGTGATTTTTCTATGATGTTAACAATCTACCCACACATGCTATAATAGTCTTTCCCTTTTTCTGATCTTTTTCTGCCTATTTTTAAACAGCTGAAATATTTTTGCTACACATTGAAGACCTGCAAGTAGGTTGTCTTCCAATTGTTTGACTCTATACATTATATATGTATTTGTTCAAAATATAAATAGCCAGGACTTAAGTGCAGACACACACACACACATACTTAATAACCAGTCATAGAAAGTGTCCCTCTCAAGCACCCAAAGCTCAATATTGCATTACATAAGTTGCACCATTTGCAAATAAATATACTGAAAGCTGAATCAACCTGGTAGCGTGCAATTCCAGCAAATAGATATGTGTCTACCATATCATCCACAGGCCAGACCCCTAGCAGGGTGAATTCATTGCATGTTTTCAAGTGACAACTTTTGAAGATAAAAATATACTGCTGTTAGTACAGGGGAAAGGTATTGCACACAAGATTGAACTTCATCTGTACTACATTAACTTGAAACTGATAAAAAGCAGGCAGGACCAAGTAATGATGAGAGCAAGTCTGAAGGCTGATTATGGATATCTCATTGCTCATTTTTCTTTGTCATTGCCCTTCAGAGAATGCCTACAGATGTTCAAATAATAGCCTAAGGCCCCGATACTAAAAATGTAGCAGATTTATGTAAAAAGTTACTCAGATTTTTTATTTATCTGAAGTTTTCTTGTGAGGGGAAGGTATGCAAAGGAACCACTGATGAAGACAAATAAGGCGTTCTGACTTCAGACCTGGGCAGGTACACAAAACATTTCTTGCCATGCAGTTGTCATTCCATTCAGAGTTTCCACCTATTTGTAGACTGTCTCTTCAAATAGAATTTTTGCTAATCAAAAATTATCAACTATTTAACAAGATTTAAGACATTTTCTTTCACAAGGCCATTTGGTTTTTTTCCTGTATGGACAACTAAGCAGTCTATCTGATTAAACAACCTTAGTCTTTATTATCCTATTAAAAATTTTATTGCCTAAAGAATACAGTCCCATAATACGTTCTCCCATATATTGCTTCTGTCATATCAGAAAAAATGAATCCTTTTTCCTGCTTCTTTTGAAAACCAACCCATAAAAACCTCATTCTTTAGTGGACCTAACTCTTTTGGGATTGTAATTATAGAACTAGGGAAAATTACACTGAACTGTTATCTACTGCTGTGAACTGAGTGGAACTGTGTGCTGCAATGATGAAATTTCAAATACAAGACAGAAATCCACAAGGAGAAAAAAATACACTAAAAATTACAAGATTCAGTAAAATATGTGGTTTTACTGTTTTCATATTCAGTTCTTTATGTTAATATAAGAATGAGTACTCTGCATGCACATCATATGATCAGCTCATAGGGTGAGCAGTTTTATTTCATTAAATTAGATTCTATTTTCATGCTCAGCACATTGATGAGGAGATGAACAGAGCACGTATCACTGATTTCTAATTCTTGATTTCCAGTGGGGAATTGTCCAGAAGTATTAAATCAAGAGCCACTGAACCATCCTATTTCTAGTTGTTATTGTTGAATAGACTTTATCCTTTTCCTATTTAATTTCCCAACCTTTCTTAGTTTTCCTTCTCCATCAACACCTTTTGTGTGTTAATTAGCAAAAAAATATACATGGGTATACAAACATATAAATATATGTGTGTTTTTTTTCCCAGTGACATGAGGGAGCTTTGGATGATGTTCTAAATATGCAAATGTAATATATGTGTTTGCATGCATTTGCACATATGTGTACATATGTGTGCGTGTGTGCTCTGCTCTATGAATTTTCTTTCTTTTGTTCATAGTAACATTATGGGCATTACAAATTATCTGTGTGACCACCAAGTAGAGAACACTATAGCTCTTAAAGGACATGAGATTCTTCTCATTTTTTATTTCCTATGTCTCCATCATTAATCCTTCCCTGGGTAATACTTCTCTCTTGTTGGGAAAAGAAAACTAAACAAACCATCAACCAAACCACACGGACCCTACTTGACCATTTGAAGGTCACAAAATGTCACAGATACTTAGGCACCTAACCATCTAAGCTCTTGATGTACAGGTAACTTAAGTGGAATCTTCCTTCTTTATAATAGCGCACACTGACTATTTTTAAAAATAAATTGGAACTCAAAACATTTCAATCATCTTGTTGGGTTACAGCTATTGCAAGCATCAGCTGCATAGCTCTTTTCAACCACAGGCAACCTCCATGCCTTCTTCAGCAGTACTCTTAGGTAGGTACTCAGACAGCTCTTATAAACCTGTGGTCACCCACAGCATCCGTCTCTCTAACTTGGAGAGATATGGAGAGAGATGGATGGACCGTTCAGTGGATGAGGAATTGGTTGGATGGTTGCATCCAGAGGGTAGTGGTCAATGGCTCAATGTCCAGATGGAGATTTGTGACATGTGGTGCCCCTTAGGGGTCTATATTGGGACCAGTAGTGTTTAATACCTTCATCACAGAATCACAGAATGGTAGAAGTTGGAAGGGACTTCTGGAAATCATCTAGTCCACACACCTCCACCTCCCCTCCGCTTCCTCCCACCCTAACCCCCCACCCCC
>VZRW01014188.1:0-12062 GCA_013398125.1 Aegotheles bennettii
TTTATATATATATATATTATATAAGTAACTCCAGGCCAAGCTAAGAGAATGACTCAGAGAGCCCATACATACCTACAGTGAACCACAATTGGTCCAGCCAGGGCAGGATTCAACGTTTTGACTTTTTTCAGGAATTTCAGCATCCCGATAGGTGTGAAAGGCACCCCGAAATCAGGCCAGCTGGTGAAGTGAAGCTGGGTAACAAGCCTTGGAGCTTTACAACCATCATGGAGCTGCAGGGAACACAGAGACATTTCATTCTTCATCCAAAGTCTAATAGTTTAATGGTTAGGAATATGATGGGATAAAGGTTGGACTTGATGACCCTGGAGGTCCCTTCCAACCAGAATGATTCTATGATTCTATTCTATGATTCAAAGACTTATAAACAAACTGCTCTGGTTATTTATGACTTTAATTCCTGCAACCCTTAGTGCCTGACTCGAGGATTAGAATTTTACAGTGTCCAGAAAACACAAACATAGAGGAAATGACCATATATTATTAAAATGCAGTGAAAAGTGGAATAATCCCAGGATAGGGCTGCGAAGAGTAAGGTTCACAATTTATGTTAATAACAGATCAAATCTTTAAAGTCCTTTTTCAATTAGAAAATCCTCACGACACTTCTTTAGCAAAGCAAACTCACAAAATGCAGCCCAGATATTTAGGATCTGCATGGCTATGAGATGCCAAATGCCAGATTTTCCCATATCACGTATGAAAAATCAACGGGCTGCACCTCTCCTGGCCAACTACTGACAGGCTCCTGATCTGACCTGCTCTTCAAGAATCAAAGAGAAGATGCTACAGAAGCAACCACAGCAGAGCTCAGCATCATTTTCACCATCATTTCATCATTTCACTAACCACAACAGAATCACAAATCAGCTGGATTGGAAAAGACCCTCAAGATTATCAAGTCCAACCATTTCCCCAGGGCTGCCAAGGCCACCCCTAACCTATGTCACTAAGGGCCTCATCTATACGTTTTTTGAATGCTTCCAGGGATGGTGACTCCACACCCCCCTGGGAAGCCCATTCCAATGCCTGGCAACCCTTTCGGTAACAAAATTCTTCCTAACATCCAGTCTAAACCACCTCTGGCACAGCTTGAGGAGACAATTATCTCTTGTCCTATCATTTTTCACTTGGAAGAAGAGACCGGCCACCCCCTCGCTCTGTGCTCACTTCAGGCAGTTATAGAGAGAGATAAGGTCTTCCCCTGAGCCTTCTCATCTTCAGACTGAACAACAAATAACAACCCATTCTTAAGGTTAGAAGGCACATCTGTCTCACAAGCTCAGAGGCTGCTAGCCAGGGTCAAGGCCATTTGTTTCAGACTAGAGGAAGCCAAGTGGTTTGGTCAGGTTACGTGGTTACCAGCAGTGGAGAACCAAACCGTCCCAACACATATTCAGCAGAGATCAACAAGTGAAGGGCAGCCACGTCCATTCATGAACTTTCCTGCCCTTCAGCTTATCCACAGTCCATATACCTCTGTATTGTTACTTCTCACTCCTCCTGCTCTCTGAGCATGGTTATCAGTGATCACCAGTCACCCCAAAGCAATAGTCATCTCCACACTGACCTGGCAGAGACTGCTTCACAGTTCAGGATCTGTAACTAACACTGAATGAATGCACCCGTATCTGGGGGGGTTCAGAGCTCTCCACGCAGTCCTACACAGCTACACATGGTTTATCACCCCTCACCAGCCCCTTCTGCCTTCAGTCTTCAACCTGAACTTGAGGGTCACTGCACTACAACCACAGCAGAGCCCTTCCTTTAAGAGGTGAGGATCTCTAGCAATTTGCTCTCTTGTAAGCCTACACACTGTGGACAAGAGCAAAGTCATCCCCACCACCCCTCTCAGGATCTAAAGCTTTAACTTGTGCCAGAGACAAAGGATACAACAGAAATCCAGTGGTCATGCTGGCTGACCTTGGCCAACCAATGTCCACAGACTGTGCCAAGCACTCAGACATAACCAAATTCACTCCTTTATTTATCTATGCAATTTGTCCCCAGAAGGGTCAAGACACTGCTCCTGTGCTCCCTCCCCAGCAGTCACAAGGAATGGCTTTCTGTGACCCTTGGCTCCAGACGAGACGTCGAGCAGAACCTCCTGCAATCCATTAGACCACGGTGGACACTGCGTGTGCTGACCTGCAGAACTTGCTCACCCGCCTAGAAGCTGTACCACACCTTTCTGGATTAGCAACTACATTTCATTAATTCCCTGAATTTAAGCAAATATTTGACATTGTGACAACTTGATTTAAAATAACCAAAGCAGAGCATTGTTGTAACTCGCCGACTGAACGCAGAACTTGCGGATGGTGTAGTCAACCAGCACGATGCAATCCTCCACGGACACCCGGATATTCCCATAAGTCCAGCACCCTTGGTCAGGCCAATACTGGTAACATTTTTCCTGTACAAACAGGAAAAAAGCATTACACAGTGAGTTTTAAGATCATCCAGTTGACTTCATAGTTGGTCGCTCATAAAACACCAAAGTGATTAGAGAACAGAGTGCAGGAGCATGCGAGGAGCACGCAGAGTTTCTCATCGGGCACAGTACAGCTTTAACACTCTGCTAGAGCTACTGACACTTCAATTTATACAGAGGTGAGAATAGCTTTGAAGTTGTTTTTCAGCCTCGCCAGACCTGAGCAGCTTTGGGTTTGGTTTGGATGTTTTTGTTAGTGGGTGCCTAACTGTGAGGACTGTGACCTCTCGGCTCTTCATTTTTAAGCTTTAGGCGTAGCCAGTGAGAAATGCGAGGCAGTCCTCATCTGGGGGCATCAGGAACACCCAGATTTAACAGAAAAAGGTGGCTCCTGCCTCCTCCCTCCCACAACCACTGGGCAAACAAAGGTTTTTTTTTTCTCAGGCATAAATTTTTGAGGACTTTATATATATTTCAAATAAGGATGTACCACGCTCAGCGTGGCAAACTGTCCCCTGGGGGAAAAGAATATGATCACAGAGTATCTCTTATGTTTCTGATGGTGTGTTTCCTGAATGCTTTAACTCAGCTTCTCAAGTCTACAGAGCCAGAATGGAAGTTGACTGTTTCACACTTGCTGTGCGTTCTGCAGCACTCAGCCAGGACGCACAGAAAGTCTCGCACAACAGGAGGAGCAAGACGTGCATGAGGAGGGATGGGGGGACAGGATGGAGCAGCATCACCCTTCACAAGGAAGAAGTGTTGGGTTTTTAGTTGCTACGAGCATGTGCCAGAAAGAATTTTGCAACCTAGCTCCTAGAAAAATGAACACAGTTTGAATCTTCATTTCTAGGCAAAGCCACCCACGAGCACAGCCTTAAGCTGCGATGAAAACACAGGCACGAGAGTTTGGTGATGGGCTACGCAGGGCAAAATTCCAGGCTAAAACATCAGGGCTTTTTTCCTTGAGATCTATGTATATAGATTTGTATTTTGGAAATGAAAACTGCATTTATGAGCAGAAACTCAGAGCTGATAACAGGGGCTGGGGAAGGAAGTGGTCTGAAAGGTGACTGGTCAGATGCCGAGCAGTCACAGCTGCTTTTGGGGCACGCTCTCATAGACATCCCAGAGCAAAGTGAGAACTCTTCACCTCTTTCCTTTCCTTCAGGTTGGTTAACATGACGATTATGGCCGACTTCTGCTCCCATATCATCCTCCAGAAATCATTAACTGTTTCTTGCTTCGGTCCTGCAGACAGAACATAGCTCTGCTCAGGAGGGGTTGATGGAGCACAAAAACCCCCACCTCTGCACACTGGGTGCCCACCCTGAACTGTGGTTCCTACAGACTGCTCAGGTTTAGAATACATCACATATTTCATCAAATCAAGGCTGGGAGAGACCTTCAAGATCATCCAGTCCAACTGCCTACTAACCCACATCACCCAATGCCACATCCAGATGCATCTTGAACGCCTCCAGGGATGGTGACTCCACCACCTCCCTGGGCAACCCATTCCAACATCCAATCATCCTTAATATTTCTTTAAAAAAATACTGTATTTTCACAGAATCACAGAATTCTAGGGTTTTCTTTTACACAATCATATGCACTCAAATCTACATTTCTAGCAGATACCTCCTCTCCTGAAATATTATTAATGATCTTTTAAGCAGGCTATGGCAGGAGCATTGTTTAGGATTTCTACTTTGTAGCTCTCCCCCATGCCAGGTCCATCATTACCTGTGACCACACTGAGTCTGAGAGAGCTGCTCATCGTGCAGTGCAGGACAGGAGCATTTTCTGAAGGGCTGGGGCAGCTACTGCTTTGTGTCTGAGATTGCAGCGATGAAGTTCACACTATTTGTGTCTAAATACAGCGTAAGAATTCATGCAAAAATGCTAATTTCTGTATCAAGATCGCTCAGACAGACCGTATTATCAGGAGATGTTTTTCAAACCCTCAGTAGGCAGATTAAAAAAATAGAGAAGCAAAGTGGGGGTGGATGGGGGAAGGTGATTCTCTTCACTCAGAGCAGCATCTGCGGGTCTAAAGGCAGTAGCACACCTCATATTCACTTAAATCTAATTTAAACTGTAACCTCTAAATCCCACCTCACATTTGGCCACCATCTGCAGCTGAAAATAGCCTTTAAAACACTTCTAAAATTAAATACGTTCAGCCATAAGAGAGAATAGAGAGAAGAGAATAAATTACCTTGTGCTACTATAAATTTATTCTTTTCTTTATAACCCTATGGAAACAAATATCACAGCAGTTAGAAGATGCAATGCCAATGTATGCTAGCAGAAAAATACTTCTTTGTTTTGCAGTCAGCAGTTTGGCCAACAGCAGGAAACTGTCACCTCACATCTATATATGATGCATTAATGTAGTCTGAAGATGGGACTCCATCGATTTGGGTCAAAATCACTCTGGAATGATCATCTGAAAGGAGACACATTACAAGCACGTTTGAATGTCAATCAATCTGAAATCTGTTGCCTCCTTGCAAGCAGGAGGCCAGGCTAAGCACACACTTCCCAAACCAGCCAACTCCCCTATTGCTCTTAGTTCTCATCGAGAAAGTTTCTCCACAAGCATCTTGCTTTGCTCCCACACCTGGAGGTCACTGGGACTGCAGCTCTACAACACTGGAAGCCCAAACTTCACCTTATTTGGTTGCCCAAAACCAACTTGAGACACTAAGATACCCATCTGACATGGTGCAACTTGGCAGACCCCATCAGAGCTAAGGCTTTATAGCACGGCACTTGATAAGTGCTACAGCAAAACCTACCAGGAGATGATCAATACTAGAGACAGCCACAGCAGAACAGGTTTTGCACAATGAAATTGTATTATATGAATATTTTCAACAAATGAGCACCACTACCATTATGCTCAGTGCCACAGCTCATGGTCTGATTTAAAAGAAGAGGTAATGTCTTACACGGCAGGATGTTAGGGTATCTGTTTTTCTCCCTGTTTTCTTCTTTATTTGCCATTTCAAATGTTCCCTGCACATATCCAGGTGTCAATGACTAAAAAAAAAAAAAAGAAAGATACAAAAGTCAATGTGTTAGAGCTCAGCTAAGTGCTGCCTGGCTTAGGGAAAATCTGCACACACACACATTGCATCCAACAGAATTAAACACAGCTTATTTTTTTTCGCAATAACTTTCATTACTCTATAACAGGAAACCACGTCCTGGCAGATTTCACTACAGAAAAAGGGAGTTCAGCAGTTTTGGAAAAAAAAATAAATCAGTTGATTTTCCCACCAGAGATGGCAGTTATTTAGCAAATTGAGAAACTGGGAGCCGCCATCTGCCGCGGTGATTCACAGTGCCGCGACCCCGCGCCGCTCCCCCAGCTACTTTTAGCAGTGACAGTTGGTTCAATAACAGAAATAGAGTTTGATTGTTAAAAGCTCACTGCCAGGAACGTGAAATATCAAACACCTCGCCGAGACCCGCAGGTGAGGGCCCAGCTCTGGCAGAAAGGGAGGAAGCAAAAATAAATCCCAGTTCTTTGACGCTAAAAAGTCACTGCACGAGCACCAAATTCTGCAAGTAATCAGCAAGATCTAAGACTGCAGATAAATATAGTCATGCTGAAAAAAACCCAACAGTCTTGCAGAGCTATCAAATGAAAGGAAGAAACAGAGAGGAAGAGGGTGAAGATGAGGGGGTCGGTCTCTTCTGCTGTGCCCATGGTGAAAGGACGAGAGAAAACAGCTTTAAATTGCAGCAGGGGAGATTCACATTGGACATCAGGGAAAACTCCTTCCCTGTGAGGGTGATTGGGTGTTGGGTTGGTGATTGGACCCAATCAGGGTGATTGGGGTGCCCAGGGAGGTGGTGGAGTCACCATCTCTCGAAGTGTTCAAGATGCATCTGGATGTGGCGCTGGATGATGTGGGTGAGTGGTGATGGAGAGAGGGGTTGGACTGGATGAGCTTGAAGGTCTCTTCCAACCTCGATGATTCTATGATTCTTTGATTCTGTGAAAACAAGGAGGTGCCTGAGGCAGAGCTCCACCTCCACATAGAAGCTGCTGAGATGCCACCACTGGGGATGAATGGCTGAGTCTGGGCTGCAGTGAAGAGCCCGTGGCAGGGGAGAGTGGGAAGAGGCATTGTTCATCAAGGGACTTGGCTCCAAGCTGCCCCTCACCACGAATGGTGGAAACGAGAAACGAGCTTCATCACATTTCTTGTATTGAACCTTCAAAACCCAGTGTTAGAGCATCAGATCCCACTGAGGTAAAATCCCAACGCTTTGGGAACGCACAACCACCTTCTCCCACTCTTCTTCTACCTCCCACTGCCCCGTCCCAATCACGTAAGGGAAGGGAAAAAAACAGTCAGCAAGGGTACAGCTCAGAGCAGCCTGGCAGAGCAGGGCTTGGAACTTCCCCTTCAAACCAGCAATCTGTGTTGTCAGGGTGACACCGGAGGAAAGGGGGGTGCAGGGAGGACTCTCCACCACCACAGAGGAAACAGCAACGTGCACGTGTGGGTTTGGCTGTTGGGCTTTTCGATATCACTTAAACTCGTGAATGTAAGTAAAAGAAAGGAGAGAGAAGGTTAAAAAAGAGTTGAAAAGGAAAGCTGCTTTTGGCAAACTGCTTAATTCCTTATTTGAATGAAGCTCGTGGTTTTGATCATTAAAATCCATTAGAAAACACAGAAACTTCATTTATGCATAAAAAGAAATAATCAGCACTTCAAACACCATTTCTTCAAACTGCCCAAGTTCAGGAAACAAATTCTCATTTATCAGTCATATGAGTTCTGTATCTTCACATGAAAAATGCTTGAAAAGTAATTATCTCTGGCAAAATTCTCCATTCCCTGCTCCTCACCCCCACCAGGCCCCAGGAGCTCCCTAGAAACCTCCCAGTGTCCCACTGCCCGCCTCAGAGCGGGTGGTGAACCCCAGTGCTGCTCCCACCCATCTCCAGAGGGGAGAATGTGATTCATGGAGGATGCACTGCATCACATCCTCCCCACCACCCCCTGAATCACGAGGAACCCATGAGTCCTGGTGGCACTGGGTCATCTGCTGCCACCGCAGCCTTATCTGCTCCCACCACAGCCTTATCTGTTCCCACTTCACAGTATTACTAAAATCTCTCTGAAGCTTCTGAGAGGCTTGACCTACCCCAACACATCAGCACATTTGCTCCTTTTTTGTTTTTTTTCCACTTGAATCAACCCCAGGGATATCTTAATCAAGCCAAAATGCAAATTGCAAAAGCAAATTCTTCTTCCAGGAAGGTTTTCAGACGTGAAGCTGAAAATCAAGGCAATGAACCAGCCCTCAGAAACTCCCAACATCCCTCAAAAACATCAAACATCCAGCTCATCCTGTGTTATAGATTATAAATAGAGGGAAGATTTATTTGAAGGGACCATACAGAAATCTGGGGGGTTTTTTAAACTATTTTTTCCTTTTTTTCTGTGAATAAAGAACACATTTTTCCCAGTGCTCTCTGCTCACAAAGAAATCAAATAATAAAAAAATGAAGCAACTGAGGGTAGGAGGAACCTCTGCTTTTTGGTTGGTGTACAAGTGCAACGAGCACAAGGTACTTCTCAGGGGTAATTTAGGTTATAAGGATAAAATCAGAAGTATTGAAGAACACCATTAGGCACGTAAATAAAAAAATCCTTTCTATTCACTGTGTGTCTTTGTCTGTTAGCACTTGCTTTGTTTTGATTTTCACCAGAAAAATCACCTGGGATCCAACTTGGTTGGCTGGTGCATGTGCCTGGCTCACGGGACTCACCATTTTCAGCCTAAATCTGTCCCAAATTCCCAATGGAGCCCCTGGACCTGCGTTCCTGGCGATGTCTGCCCCTGACATGTTAGAGCAGCCCATGCAAGGCAAACCCTGCAGCAGGCAGAGATCCTACAGTGCATCCCCACCAGCTGAGCCTGCCCAGCCCCAGGCTGTGGTCAGGCCCCGCCACGGCACAGCAGCTCCCATCCCATGGCTTCTGTGAAGGGGAAGGCTTCAGACCTAGCCCAAAACCACTTGACTTGGGAGCTACGGCTTGGAGAGGGGCAAGGAGAGGTGTGAAGTGCAGCTGGGGGGAACATGGAGCTGAGTTCTGGAGGGTGCTCTGAAGGACAGGTCATCACGCAGATGCCTGCGCTGAAGGGTCTGGATTTCATAGAATCATTATGGTTGGCAGGGACCTCCAGGGTCATCAAGTCCAACCTTTATCCCATCATATCCCTAACCATTGGACCATCAGACCATGGCCTCAAGTGCCCCATCAACCCGATTTTTGAACACCCCCAGGCACGGTGACTCTACCACCTCCCTGGGCAGCCCATTCCAGTGCCCAACCACCCTCTCAGGAAAGAACTTCTTCCTAATCTCCAACCTAAACTTCCCCTGATAGAACTTGAGGCCATTTCCTCTCGTCCTGTCATCAGCAATTGGGGAGAAGAGACCAACACCAGCCTCACTACAACCTCCCTTTAGGTAGCTGTAGAGGGCAATAAGGTCTCCTCTCAGTCTCCTCTTCTCCATTTCTCAACCCCTTTCCTTCCAGTGCTGCAATAACAGACTTTGCTGTTTGTCAGCCTCCCTGCTTCATGCCACAACACCATTCACTCTGATTTCCAGCTGTCTCCCACCTCTTCTGCTCCTCTCAGGTTGAGCCTACAGCTCGTACATCCACGCAAACAGCCACAGGAGATGCATTGGGGAGAAAAACCAAACACGTAATGCATGGAGCAGATTTCATGTTCATCACCCCCTGTTGTGGCTCCACTGCTCATTTCTGGGGACCGGACCCCATTTTCCAGCTCAGTGCTCACGTGCAGACTGAGACCCACACACTCACAGCGTGGTGCAGAGCATGATCCAAGCAAAGCAGGGTTTAAAAATAAAATAGATGGCTTGTTTCACTCCTAGCTGCAGAGTGAACTGATCAGGAGAGGCCAAATCCACCAGCGAACATCTCATCAAATCAGTTTTCACATTCATTTGGTTGGCTCTGATAAATATCTCCACAGTGCTCCCCCTCCCAAAAGGCAAAGGAATTATGTGGTTTAAATAGATCATCAAACAAATTGTGGATATAAATACGCTACCAATTAAGAAGGGAACTTAGCAGACTGCCTAATCAACGTGTGCATCGGCTCTGACAACTCCGCATTTGACATTTAAGCTGCTCCTCTGTGGAACTTGCTTCTGCTGTGAAGGGAAGTGAGAAGAAATAATAAAAAGTATGGAAAAGGCCCCCGGATGCAGACGTGCAAGAGCAGACTCATCACGCCAAGTTTCTCCATAGAAACCAGCTCAGCAGCAGCTCGACACAGACTCTGGTGAAGAATCACCTACATGACCACACGTGTCTTGAGCTCAGGTTATGGGCAGAAAATAACATCTCCCTTCTGTCCCAGGCAATGCTTCAAAGAAAAACCCTTAAAGTCAAGATACCCTCATAGAAACTTAGATGCTAGGGCACAGAGCGCTGCCAGTAGGGAAGTGATGGGATGGAAATAAAGAGCAAAAGGCCAAATGACAGAAAAAAACCCTCACTAGGGCAGTATTAAAGGCCTCAGTGTCTTCTCCTGTAAGTACTTCCCCATAGAGACACTCTGGCTCCCAAAAAAAACCCTTCACCACCACCACCAAAATCAACACTAAAAAAGATTTATCTTTAATTTTCCTCTCCTCCAGGTTTCAGGCAGACACTAAAAAGATCTCCTTCAAATGTTCACATGTGTCAGAGCAGTTTGCACACCACAGATTTGACATCACCCCATCATAATGCAGTCAATGGTCCTGATTTTGTCCAGCTAAAGGGGGACCACACGTGGCAGAGGACACCACTCGCACCACAAGCGCCGAAGCTCTGAGATTCCAGCACGGAGCACCAAACACCTTTAAAGGAATTGCTGATGTTCACCAATGTTTTGTTTTGTTTTATTTTGCTCCCCACTTTTCATCACGCAGAATCCACCACACGCACAAGGACTCACATTGAACTCCTCCCGGAAGAGCTTCCCCTCGTCTGCCGATCGCATCCGGATTTCCTCCTCCAGATTCTCCACTGGGATTGGGAAATACTTCTTGGGGCCCGAGGGAGACCTGCTGAGCAGCATCACCCGTTGCTGTTCTGTCAGTACAAGGGAAGCACTTGTTCAAGGCACGTCCAGAGCAACAGAACACAAGCTGTTTCCAACTAGAAATTCAGTTTTATGCTGGGAGATGACAAAACATCAGACTTCACTTGGTGGTAAAGCTGATTTAAATGAAATAAAAAAAACCCCAAACCACAGGCCAAGTAGCTCCTTTGAGAACATAATCAATTTAGAACCACTAAAATTAACAGTTTCTGTATTTACACCAGAATGAAACGTGACCAAGTTCCATTTAGAAAAGGAGAAGGTTCCTTTTGCTGACAAAGAGCTGCTCTGCCCCAGGGCAGCTTTCACCATCTATCATGAAGAGCTGCTGTTAGGTTATTTCACTTGTGAAGGGGAAATAATAATAAAAAATATCTTTAGCTCTGCAAACAACACAAACTATGCACCAAGAGGAGCTGCTGCTTCCAGTTGCTCCAGATGGCCCCACACCAGCTCAGCCCCAGCCCACAATGTGGCAGTTCCATTGGCTATGGAATTGATATGGGAGCTTCTTGCCACCTAAACCTCAGCTCACATCAGCAAATACAGCCCCAGGGCACCTTCACCCACTGCCTTCACAGCCCCTCAAGAGCCCCACTGGCCACCTGGAATTGAAATGAGCATCCCCACGGGCTGCCTGGCAAAATGGCTGGAAGAAGTGGAGGGTCTTGTTGCAGCGAGTCCAGAGGAGGCCACAGAGATGCTCCAAGGGCTGGAGCAGCTCTGCTCTGGGGACAGGCTGGGAGAGCTGAGGGTGTTCAGCCTGGAGAAGAGAAGGCTCCAGGGAGACCTTGGAGCACCTTCCAGTGCCTGAAGGGGCTCCAGGAAAGCTGGAGAGGGACTGGTGCCAAGGGCAGGGAGTGATGGGACGAGGGGGAACGGGTTCCAACTGCCAGAGGGGAGATGGAGATGGGATGGGAGGGAGAAATTGTTTGGTGTGAGGGTGGTGAGAGCCTGGCCCAGGGTGCCCAGAGAAGCTGTGGCTGCCCCTCCGTGGCAGTGTTGAAGGCCAGGTTGGCTGGGGCTTGGAGCAACCTGGTGTGGTGGGAGGTGTCCCTGCCCATGGCAGGGGGTGGCACTGGATGATCTTTAAGGTCCCTTCCAACCCAAACCATTCTGTGACTCTTAAAATTCTACGATGAAGCCCACTGTTTGGTGAGGACAAGTTTTATTTACCACCAAAGGCAAACAGCTTCCCTACACACCGATAATGACGGAGCAATTTCCACTTGCAGCCTAAACCCCACTGGTGGTGGCACAAACCATCCACCACCCACGGGCATCACCCAGCACCGGGCCACCGCGGGGACCTCCAAACCGCGCTGGCTGGGGTTCCTGTGCACAGCGCCGAGCCAGCAGGAAGCCAATGGGTATATTTAGAGGTTTGACTTTCTCTATGACTGCCACCGTGTTTGGTAACCCACTCTTTGGTTTGTACACAGCCATG
>VZRW01014188.1:12411-27118 GCA_013398125.1 Aegotheles bennettii
GAGAAGAGACCAACAGCAGCCTCACTACAACCTCCCTTTAGGTAGTTGTAGAGGGCAATAAGGTCTCCTCTCAGTCTCCTCTTCTCCAGGCTAAATAATAATAATTCATAACAATTTGTAATAATTCATAATGATTCATAATAATAATTCGTAATAATAATTCACAATAATAATTTAAAATAATAATTCACAAGCAAGAAGCAGATGGCTCTTCCATGCCAGCCCAGTTTGAACTGGGCCCCTCAGAGCAACCCACCCCGTGGGCTCCCCGCTAACAGACACAAACCCAGCACATGAAGAAGCCAGTGGAAAACATTTTCAGCTGCTGAGAGTTTTATATTTTAGTGCTGCTGGTTTACAACACTGCCCTGGCTCATCCCCCCTGCTTGCTTCTCTTTACGTTCAGGAACCAGCCAGTAATGTCACAAAGAGTTAAGGACCTTTTCTAGCTCAGTTTAAGACAAAATACTGAAATTCTTTCTCTGAATACAAACAACACAGTACCAGCAACCTGGATCTCAGCTGCATCCTAATAAAACATAGATAAAGAGCACAAGGAACACTTACAAACAAATATTTGCTGTATCACAACTGAAAGTGAAAATTATTTAAAATGAACAACTGAAAGTTAAGACCATATATACACACACCTAAATATGGACCTCTATTTTTTTAACTATTTTCTCTTTAATAATAATCCTTACATAACTTATATTCTAAACAAAAAGCAAACATAAGTGAATAACTGAATTCTTA
Organism: Aegotheles bennettii; assembly: GCA_013398125.1. NCBI lineage: Eukaryota > Metazoa > Chordata > Aves > Caprimulgiformes > Aegothelidae > Aegotheles > Aegotheles bennettii. Next base: position 13,168 of record VZRW01014188.1, read on the forward strand.
ATTAGCAAATGAGCATGTGCCTACAGAAACAAAATTCACCCCGAGAAGGAAAGCAAATCTCTCCATACCTTGTTCTTCCAAGATCCCATTTGGCATCTTTTTATCCCCGGAATTCACAACAGCTTTCCTGTGTCTTCTGAACCTGAAATACACACAGCACGTTCCTCTGAGTAACTACGTTGACAGGTAACCAGTGTTTTCCCAACCTGGTCTCCACCAACCATGTAATCCTGGAGAAACTCTTCCTGTTCATCCTCACGGCAAGAGCCCCCGTGGCACGGCAGCCTCCTCCGTGCTGTGCTGGAGGCTCCCACCCCACCATCACCACAACACTTCTCACTTCCTCGTTAGATCATATCGAAACAAGCCTGAGCTGGTTCTGCACGCAGAGCCCCACGCAGCCCTACCTGAAAAAGTACCCAGCCAACACCAGGAAAATGATGAAGACCAGGAGCAGGATCAGCATGGAAGTCAGGAGGTCCTTGTGCAAACTGTTCTCCTCTGTAGAGTCTGTGGATTGAACACAGCAAATGTGAAACTTCAATGACATGGACTGCCTCAATAGTGCTTGGTGGATCAAAGATCAATGCTTCTGTTCAATAAGCTGCTTGTGCTTACTAAAAGCATGGCAATTATTTAGTATATGCAGAGCTGAAATGGAAAGCTCTTATTTTTTATTTTATTATTTTTATTTTATTATTTTATTTATTTTATTATTTTTATTTTATGATTTCATTTATTTTTATTTTATTTATTTTATTTCTTTTTCTTTATCCCCCCTTAAAAGGCAGAGCCAAGCTGCCTGCTGCTGAGGATCCCGAGGAGATTTTTTTTTCGCATGAGTGGTTAAGCAAGGAATCTACTTGTAGTCAGAGGAAGTTCAACGTGTGCAAGATTTTAAGCTAAACATGAAGCCCATTCGAATGGTTTGGAGGAGCATCCTCCTGTGCACCAGCTGTGTCTCAGCCAGGCAGAAAGCACCTGGCAATACCACCTGTTGTACAGGTTTTACTGACTCCAGAGATACAACCTGTGCTTTAAACACATCTCCTTTACCAGTCCAAACCACCACACTGAGCATGATGGAGGGGGAAGGCAGGAGAGGACAGTGCAAACTGCAGCATCTTCTATGGCTTCTGTTACATATGTTATATTATATATAAATACAAGAATGAGTAGGAATGATGAGGCTTTTGACAAATACTCAGAATGGAGATTCAAAACACTAAAGTTTTGTTTTATTTGGTATAAATTGTGAGTCTCATCCTTCTGTTAATGTTTTTATGGATGTGACCACATCTGGGGGTGTTCAAAAAACGGGTTGATGAGGCACTTGAGGCCATGGTCTAATGGTCTGATGGTTAGGGGTATGATGGGATAAAGGTTGGACTTGATGACCCTGGAGGTCCCTTCCAACCAGAATGATTCTTTGATTTCGGTTTCATGATGCTTCTGCAACCTTTTAATCCTACTGAACAACTCAATACATGACACAGTAAAATGATTTATAAAACAACACGTAGATATCTTCTTATGAATGTATTCTTCCAAAATTAAGGCAATTTTTATTGCTGCTGGTGTGATCTTTTTAAGCTACATTTACATACCTTTAATGAGTTCTTCTCCATTCCTACAGCGCCTGAGAACTACAGCAATGATTCTCCTCTTGCATTCACACTTCCCTAATCTCTTTCTTTTTGTTTACTTGCAGCAAAAGCTTTTTGGAGAGATCTTGCCATGAGCCTCGACACAAAATATCACGAAAGCACAAGCCTACAGTAAATACACAGGAGTACATAACACCTGCACTATTATAGAAAAGAGCTCACGTGGACAAAGCAACTGTCCAGAATTGATCCCTGCAAAACCATTTGAGTGTTGGTTTGTACCTCATGAGCAGCTGGAAGCTCTCTGGATGCTCAAACAGGGTATTAGGACATGGGAAAAAATGCCTTTAGAGGCAGAGGTGGACTAGGGGCACACAAGGAGAGAAGGTGCCTCAAGTCAACATATTAGTACAAAGAAAGGGAAGGCAATAAAATGCATGAAACTTGACATTTAGGTGGTATGTAAAGATAAAAGTGACAGGCATGGCAAAATTGTAATCAGAAACCATCACTCAACGGGGTTTCAGAAAATCCCTGTTGGAAGGAGTGTCTGGATGAAGGTGAACCACCAGGAACAGCTTCACGACGCCTGTGTGGTGTTCAGCAACACCACACTCTGTGTGGGAACCAAGGTCTGACAAAGACACAAACTAGAAAAATATGTCATTTTCTAATTTCTAATTTTCTATTTTTCTAATTTCTAATTGCTCATAAGCAAAAAGGAGCCACTTTAGTCCACTTTGAATAGTTTCGGAGTTTTTGACTCAGTATCTCGGAATCCTCCTGGATCTGGGGGTTTTGTGTCAGTTCTCATCATCAGGTCCGTGCCAAGACCCATGACACCAGGGGGGAAAAGCAACAACAGTGAGTCACAAGGGAATTAAAATTTCCCCCAGTTCATTACACAACACAAAAACCACCCGTCTCTTCCTTTCAGAACTGTGCACCCCACACCACGTTTCTGGGGTGGAAACACGATTCCCAGACAAGCACAGAAAGCCTCAATCCAACCCAGGAGAAGCCCAACCTCCCACCAGACTACTGTCTGCATTTCTTTAGCTAAGGATTGAGTCCTCCTGCAACGACTGGTGCAACTCTCTGCTTCAAGATCTCACCTCTCCTACATTTCACAAGGAAATCAAGTCAAAACCCACAAACGGCCTCTTCTTCCTTGACCACGGGCACGTCTGTTTTGGAGGCACACCAACAGCTTCCCTTCTACAGAGCCTGTATGTAAGGCACCATGTGATTTTAAACATTTGCATTTATCACATGTATTTTCTCCAACATCTGCATTAGTAATTTTGTAAGTGTAGCCCAAAAGCCCTAAGAGAAAGTTACAGCCAGGGTTGGGCCATTGTAGACTCAGAGGCTGAAGGATCTTTGGCCAACAAAACTGGCTACGTATGAAGTGGGATTTTAAAGAGAGACTGAAAGACAGACCTGAAAGATTCTGTTAAAAAGTGCTGCTTCAAAAACTGACAAGTGAAACATCTGAGTAGAAGCAGGCAGAATAGGCAGATGTCCTCTACTGCAGCCACTGCCAGGGAAAGCTTTCCAACTGCTCCAACACAGAGCAAGCTCTGAGCCAAAACCACCAGGACTTTCTGTTCACAGCTGCACAGAGAAGATCACCCTGAGGGTGGTTTTTTAGAAATCCAATGAAGTAGTGACTGTCATCTTGGCAAGAGAGGAGGACTGGCCAGGAGGATGGTGGCAACCCCTCGTGCTTCCCCTGCCACCCACCGAGGCTGACTCATGGGTTCTTCCCAGCTTCATCCCAGCCATCAGAACAGCTTTCTGGAAATGCACCACCATTTCCTCCAGGGTTATGATGTTCCCACTTGCCCTATGTGTCAAAACCAAAACCACCCACCAGAAAAAAAGGGAACTGACAGCCGTGCATGCACACCAGTAACCACCCCAGGATCCTCCCACCACGCTCTCCCCCACACTTTGGTTTTCTGTATCCCTGGATCAGTTCCTTTGCACATAGGATCTGACCAGTAAGATGGTCAATGAATAGAAGGGTGATTCAAGCACTTTCTTCTCCCTCCACAAAAGGAAGCTGATAAGGCAAGAGCTTGGTTTGCCCCAGACCAGCAAGCCAGGTACCTGATATTATTCTGGTGCTTGACAAAGAACAGACAAGATGTTGTTTATCTGAGCACAGAAGAAATCCCACAACAGACCATTGATTCACAGGTCTGAACTTCTTATCCAATCACAGAGAACTTCTGCAGCCAGACTGTCTGATGGCCCTTCAGAACCCAAATTAAAAAAATAAATAAAGGTCAAAGAAAAAAGACAGGTAGGGAAGAGAAACCAGTGTCCACTGCCTACAGCACACAAGAGTGCAAGCAGCTGCAAACACAAGCATCCCAGAGCCAATTTCAAAAAACATTTGGATGTGACCCTTGGGGACATGGTTTAGTGGTGGACTTGGCAGTGCTGGGTTGATGGTTGGCTTGATGATCTTGAAGGTCTTTTCCAACCAGAGTGATTCTATGAATCTGCAACCACAGCATCCTTGGGGTGGAAGGGACTTTCAGAGGTCACCTACTCCAACCCCCAATCCAAAACCACCTGCTTCTGAAGTTCTGCTTTTCAAACTAATTCTTGAAATTGAGTATCTATCAGCAAAGCATCCCTTTGGCTTTGAAAGCCAAAGTAAAAGGAGCCACCCTCCTTCTTCAAAACTCAATTTTCGGACGATGCCTCATTTTTGACATGAAAGCAGCATCACGAGCCTGGTGTGAAAGCTCCATCTCTAGGTCCCATCCTGGCTATCGTAAAGCAAGACTTCATTCTTTCTAGACATTGCTTCAGTTATCTTCAAAGACACCCGCTAACTTCTCGAGAGTTCAGACCAGCAACAAATAGGGCACCGTTAGCTGCCTTTCAACCTCCCACTCCTGGGATAAATTCATCACCTCTGCAGGTTAATTCATGGGTAGTGAGAGAAATTGTAAAGATGGGCATGAAACCCATGAAATATTCATGGAGTAAAGACTAAAGGAATTCAAACATTTGGAAAGGACTTAAAAGCTTTACTACTGCAGCTCCCAGGCTGCTTTCACATTTAAACTACGTAACAAGTAAAAACAGAAGAGGAAGTAAAAGAACCCCGAGTATGATTAACATGGGATAACTAATTGATATTTGAGTAACCAGGAATTATCTGAATGCTATGGACAGTACCACGTATAAATAGTCTGTCACACGTATTTGATGGCATAAAGTTTTATCTACTTGAAATATACATTTATTTATGCAAACCCAGATAAATAAATACTAGTTTATATTTATTTAATCCAGTCGGAATACTCTGAGTAAACAGGAGAGCAATTTCTCCAGGAAATGGCAGTGCAATAAACCCCAGAATATTCCGATTCTATGAAAGGGAAATGTCCTGGTAGCAATTTCATGGCATTCTCACAGGAAGCAAAATGGCAGCAGTGCTGAAAAATTGAGCCATACAGATTAGGTACCCATGTTTAAATTTAGGATAAATCCAACAATTTCATTTAACAAATGTTTTAAAAATCAAGTCAGCTAAAATAATTACATGCAATAAGTTGTAACTTTTCCTTTCAGAATCAAAAGTGTCTTATATTTTGCATCATTCATCACATTAGCATGCAAAAGGAAAGCTGGATTTTTTTCATATCCTTCAGTTCTATCTATTTTTAAAACATTTTTCTTGATGCTTTAATAAAAAAATATTTTTGTGTTAAAAAGTATTGTATTAGTTCAATGGCTATCAAATGTATTAGATAACCCTATTATCTTGGAACTTTGTACACAGCAATATAATTTCAGTGTGCACATACTTGTGTATGACACAAAACACTTCTTCACTTCTCACTGCAAAGTAATGAAGGCTTTGCTATTTAGAAAAACAGAGCTTAGTCATCCTAATCATTTCTAAATACCACTGAAATTAAGATTTAATTAAAACACGGATGATGAGATTACTCTTATCCATATTATCATACTCAAATCCAATGTGATTTTGAATTAAGCTTTGGAGATCACAGAATTCCAGACTGGTTTGGGTTGGAAGGGACCTTAAAGCTCATCCAGTTCCAAACCCCTGCCATGGGTAGGGACACCTCCCACCAGACCACATTGCTCCAAGCCCCATCCATCTATGGAGAAACTGCCTTTTTTACACACTTTATTTCAATTCTGGGAAGTGACACAAGGAACAAGTGACTTCCCTGTCCCAATTCCCATATCCTTACACATTCAGATCAACATCAGCCACTTGTTCTTCCTCTGCCCCAGGTGCCAGACAGGCAGCAGGGCACTGACGACTGCTGGGCAGTATTTCAGCAGAGCCATTTATTAGCCATTTTATACTTAGCTGAACTTTCATTCATAGTAGCAATGTATTTATTTTGAAAGCCAAACAAGACCAGGATTGTCATTACCAGCAGCAGAGCCCCTTGCTGCCCTGACCCCCCACCTGCCCCATGGAGCAGGGCTTCGCTGCACCACCACCACGCTTCTCCAGCCTCAGATTTTGGGGAAAGCAAATGCCTAACACCTAAATTACTACAACTAAGGACCAAAACAACCATCAGTCATGCCTGGCATTTGATTCTTGCTCAATTCTCCTTCCATAAATTCACAGGCAGATGAAAACCAAACCAACTAACCAACCCACAAAAACACCTTCCTGGAACGACTGGCTGTCAACAACAGTCACCTGAATCCTTATCAAGGTTTCACCACGCTGTTTAAACAGAACATCATTAGCTTAATTTCCCTTCAACCAAGTGCACGGAGCAGCTCTATCCCTTCAGAAATCTCTCTCTGCCATCAGGGATGGTGTCACACACTGCCACCACCTGCCCAACAAACACCACCCACCAGTACCCAGAGTTGGAAGATAGCTAGCAAGGATTTATGAAGGATAAGGACAACGTAAAAGTGAAATATATCATCTCATCACAGAACATAATAGCAGAATCAGCATCTTAAATCAAAACCCCCAACACACACTCATTTGACTTAGGTGAGCCCCTCTCCAGGCCGGTAACGTGTTAGGACGTAGCTGTAGGAGGGCTTCAAGCAAGAGGAAGACACTATGAAAATAGAAATGAGGGTGAATAAAGGATGCTGTGGTAGACCACCAAGCAGAGGATTGCTCTCAGGTCTTTGAAAAAGGCTTTTCTGTTTTTCACCTGACCTCATCTTATGCAGGACACCTGCATTATTATCCATCTCCTCAAGTCTTGCCTTGGACAGCTCGTGTCATTAGAAACACAAAGACCAAAGTTCCTCATGATATTTAAATATATTCATCTCGTTGTCTAATTGATAATTATTTTTTTTCCATATTATCTGTGTCCAGGTCCCACCCTATTTGACATTCCCAGTGCCAGCTGCTGAAGCATGGAGAACTTGCAGCCCAGACAGGATGAGACGTCCTGTACTTCTCCACCTCTCCCAAGGCTACTCTTGTGCATCTCCCATACACGGGAAAGAGAAAGTAAAGTGTACAGCACCAGTCACATGGAAATCAAATACAGAGGTCATTTGGCAAGATTAGAAGCACATTACTGAGGTCAAAGTCCTGAAAAAATCTCCAGGGTGATGTCACCAGGGGGGACCTCACCAGAAGTCCCTCTCCACACCCATTCCCATCCTCACAAGTTAAGGGATGTCCTTACTTGTTGTTGTTGTTGGCTTTGGCAATTCAGTTCCATTTGGCGGTAAGGCTTGTGCCAACAGAAAACTAACACAGAGCAGCAGGAGCGAGCAGGAATGTTCCATCCTGGACCTAAAAGAAAACGAAAGCAAAAGATAAATTCCCAGGTCAAGTTACTATTATGTTTTCTCCTCATAACAGAACAAAGCTAGAAGAAAAATGGAAGTTTTCTTTAGAATCATAGAATCATTATGGTTGGAAGGGACCTCCAGGGTCATCAAGTCCAACCTTTATCCCATCATATTCCTAACCATCAGACCATGATGAGGAAAGTTTTAAAACTTGTTTTATACTCTCCCAATGCCTTATAACTTAACTTTCAGTTTGCATGCAGAAGGAAAAGGAAAACACCAGTTGTGCACGCTAAGAATCCATTAAGAATGAAGAATCCACCAAGAATGTTTTAAATCCAAGAACAGGGAGATAACGCCCCACCATCGTTCAAAGGCAACTGCAGAAATCAGGCCAGAAAAGTTATTGTACCTCAGTAAAACACAGAGCTGGAGACACTGAGGCAAAGAAGTCTGGAAGCCATTCCCATAAATAAGAAGAAAAGTCCCAAATACCAGCTGCTGGAATTTTGAGAATAAATGCAAATTTTGAGAATAAATGCAAAAATCATACTTTTGGTGGTTCCTGCTATTTATTTAATTATTATTATTTATTTAAAAGCCACGTAGATGTGGTGCTGCAGGATGGGGTTTAGTGGGGACTTGGCAGTGCTGGGTTAATGGTTGGACTTGATTTTGCAAGTGATTTTGCTCCACAAGACCAACACTTCTGTGCTGTGTAACTTGGACACAGAGTTTTGGCATCACAGATGCCTGGAGACCAAAATGAAGAGGAAAACCTCTTGCAACCAGTCAGACCAGTAACAACCATGAAGGTCAAAGTACCTGCCACAAGGACTTTTCAGAGTATCCTTGTCCCACCTGGATTTCCTATAGACACACGTATGGTGCTTCAGAGAGAGGTTCCTTTGGAGAACACGTGTTCCACCAAAGCCTTCCAAACACAGAAGGTTCTTCTGGGAGACCAGGACATAATTTCCAGTGTCAAGAAGGTTAAAGAAAAGGTGTGATGAGATGTGCTGCTGCTTTGAAGGCTACAGCAAAATTCAGGGAAATTAATAGCTGTAGATGAAGGTCTAGAAATACTCTGGTCCCTGTAAATCCAGGTTTATGTGGAAAAAACAAACATTGTTATTAATTTGCTGCACATTTATCCAGTCCCTAATGAACATATTAATTATAAGAGTCTGCCATCTCAGCCATTAGCCTTTAAATCATGTCTTGCTTGATTTAAAAATATTTTCTTTGGCATAACACACAAATGTTACTGTCTGTATTTTGTAACTGGCAGAACACATCCAGATGGTGGCTCTACATCCATGGCTAAAAATATAACCAGCATAATACTGCACAACAAAGCTCCTGGAGTCTCGCTAGAATATATTTAATATTACAATTTCCACATGATATTATATAGGACCACAAAAAAAATAATCCAGGAACTTGGCAAGCCTTAGGGTAACATTAGAAAACCCTTCCTTTCAATGGAAAATGGGATAATCCATCAGAAATAACCTCTGGATAAACCTGAATGTATAAAAATCTTGTGTAACAACAACTTCCACCTCCCCTTTTCGCCACTCTCACATGTGTTACTCAGAAGTGAACTTTACTCCCAGCCTCTCCACTACACTTACGACTATGTTCTGACCCAGCACATCCCTGGGACTCTTTAAAAAAAGAAAGAGACCTAAAAACTCATTTTCTTGTGCTTTGAAGGGATGGCAGCTGGGCACGGGAGCTGCCAGCTCTGACCCTGCTCAGTCCCAGGCACCGCAGCTGCCTTCGGGAGCACACGAACCCTAAAGAGAATAATGAGACCCTAATGAGAATATAGGAGCAAGAAAAAAATGAATGTGGAAGTAAAAAGACAAGATGTATTTTTTAAGAAAAAATGTACAAAAATTTTTTACTTAATATCATTTCTTTATTCTGCCTCCTAGAGTTTCAAAGCTCAACGGACAGAGCTGATTTTTTTCTCTAGCATAATGAGTGAGGAAAGAATAACAGAAAATATCACTAGCAGCAAATTTTATTTTCTTAAATGCCTTTTTTTTTGCCAGTCCACCTTCCCACAGACATTTCCTCATTCAATTCCTCCTGCTGCTGTGTGCAGTGTTTTACACTAACAGCCAACAGCCAGGTTAACCCTGAACCAGTCATTCTTGGGATTAGATAATTAATGGTGTCTAACAGCTTCCTGCAAAACATATTGGCTTTACAGAATCACAGAATCACTTGAGTTGGAAGCGACCTTAAAGGCCATGAAGTCCAACATCCCCCACCAGACCAGGTCGCTCAGGACCCCATCCAACCTGGCCTTGAAGGTCTCCAGGGATGGGGAATCCACCACCTCCCCGGGCAGCCTGTGTCAGTGTTTTACCACCCTCATGGTGAAAAACTTCCTTATATCCCACCTAAATCTCCCCTCCTTCAGTTTAAAACCATTACCCCTCATCCTATCACAACAGGCTCTGCTAAAAAGCCTGTCCCTATCCTTCCTATAGACCCACCCCCTTTAGGTATTGAAAGGAGATCACGTGCAGACCTGGTCTGACAACTGCAACCAACCCTCTTACTCAGGAACACTTGAGCTTCGAGGAAAATCAATTTAGCCAGGTCTAACCCGATGAAACCAAACCCCTTTCTAGTTTTGTATGACAGTCACCACAGTAAGGGACCACATTCCTATCAACTACTTGAAGTTTTACACCCAGACTACTTGGGCTGAGTTAACAAATATATTTTCTCAGTCTTGTCTATCAATTGTAAAAGCTGAGTAGGAATATTTAGATGTTGTAGGGGAAAAAAAAAACAGTCTGTATTTAAAGACAAAAAAACAAATTTAAAGACAAAAAAACAAATTTAAAGACAAAAAAAACAAATTTAAAGACAATCACCTGCCCTAGAAACCTGCAAGTCATTGGGACTTTTCCTGTCCAGCAAAACAAACACCCCCAGTGGAATCTGGTGTAATTTTGGAAGCAAACCCTATTATAAAAACCCAGAAGGGCTACACTGCATTTAGCACACACTATACACAACCTCCCAAAATTGAACAGTTTGGAATTACACAGCTGGAATAGGGTGCTAGAAGCTCAAATACAAACTGAAGGGAGGGAAAAGGAGTAGGAAGGGGATTTGGAAATGTGGAACAGAGCCAGAATAAAAGCAGAATCAACAGGGGAAGGGCTGGCGTTGGCAGGACTGAGGTGCCAAATGCTGCACTTCACCCCCTGAGATGGTTCACCCCTGGACCATTGCACAGAGCAGCCATGAGCTCCCTGGCTCACTGCTAAAACATAGCCAGCTCTTTAAAATATAATAAAAAAAATACTGGAAGTTGGTGGCAGGTTTCCAAAAGGCTGGGAATGGTCAGGAACATCAACCTTTCTCACAAAATGACTGTGATGGGGGTTTTACAGCTGCAAAAAACCACACCAGACATCTTGTACCTGTCCTCTTGGAAGTGATAGAGCACAACTTGAGCATGCAGCCAATTCCTCACAGTTTATCAGAAATAAACACATATGCAAAGAATATGCAAATTCTGCCACCTCATTTATGTCCAGAGCAATTTGTGTTTCTGCTTGCTAAAGAAAATGATTAAAACTTATAGGACATTTAGGTGCCACAGCACAGAGGCAGATGCAAGAGCCTGACCTCAGCCTGCCCGAGCACTACACACATGGGTGGGGAGGGGGGGGCAAGCTGCAATAACATAAAAATACTGTGAGCTTTACTGTCAAGGTGTATTTAAGTACTTCACTTCACATACAGGACCACAATGATACAATTTTTTGAACTTAAAGACCCCACCACCACAGATACAGAGGTATTTTCCATCCTCATATGAGGATGTGATGGGATAAAGGTTGGACTTGATGACCCTGGAGATCCCTTCCAACCGTAATGATTCTATGATTCTCAAGAATGGAAACAGTCTGTTAAAGAAAAGAAAAATGTAAAAAATAATAACAACTGCTCTCCAGGCGGAAGAGGCAGCTGGAAAAGCACTGCTGAACAAGAAAGGACAACAGTGTGCTACAAAAAAAGCCTCTTGCTGATAAAATCAGAAAGGAAAAGATCCAGGTGAAGACATTTGCTGTCATTATTACATGGCTTTGCTGTCACACAGCTGCTGCCCTGCCTGGAGACAGAGACAGGAGCTGCTCTCATAACAGCACAGGCACACAATGCATCTTTATCTACTCATATCCTACTACCTCCAGCCTTTATTTCATGGATATGCATGGGTATGTGACTCAGGCACTTCAACTTGAACTCCACGGAATAACATTTTTTTTGCAGTGAAGGATTCTCAGTGATTTCTGATTATCTGAAGCCTTAAAAAGGTGCCAGAGATTCTCGTTACAACCAGTTGTAAAAGCCTGCATTGTTACTCATAAGTGCTTCTATGGCCAACAGAGAACTTGACACCGTGGCAAAAATAATTAAAAATCACTGTAAAATTGTACAGATGACTCAGATCCTGCCAGGGAGGGGCAGGGCACTGGAAATCCCAGTGCAATGGGATAGGGATTGGCTCAGAGGGCCAGGCAGGGTGTGCAGCCTGTGCATGGCTCAGCCCAGCACCAGGACCACACAGTCCAAGGAGACACCACAGGGGATGGCCCAGCTCCCCAAAACATGAGAAAACAGTGTTATTTTCAGGGATTACTGGATTAGTACACATGCTTAATTCCTATTTTCGCTGCAGAACTGAATCCTCATCTGACCTGGCAGCTTAAGGACAAACCCTGGGGTTTAGGATGCTAATAAACCTCTGCCATTGCTACAGCTCTGTGACTTCTCCCAAGGCACAAGCTACTTCAGAGCGGGCTCAACAGACAGACACCCACTCCCTGAACCCTCCAAAAGCAGAAAGAGAACAGCAAAACGACCCACCCAACACCATGGATGGTGAAGGGACCATTGGGGTTGGGTTCTTCCAACCCAGGCTTTCGTGTCATGCATCTCAGGTTATGCCCCAGAATTTTAGTGCTAAAAAAGTAATGTTCTAAAGGACAAGCACCACCAATTACAGAATCACAGAATCACAGAATTCTAGGGGTTGGAAGGGACCTTGAAAGCTCATCCAGTCCAACCCCCCTGCCAGAGCAGGGTCACCTAGAGTCCATCACACAGGAACGCATCCAGGCAGGGTTTGAATGTCTCCAGCCAAGGAGACTCCACAACCTCTCTGGGCAGCCTGTTCCAGTGCTCTGGCACTCTCACAGCAAAGAAGTTCTTCCTGAGATTCACATGGAACCTCCTGTGCTCAGAAAATACAATAAAATTCAGAAAATACAATAAAAAAAATGAGAGATGTGAAAGCACTGACAAATGGGATGGCACCCGGGACATTGGCCATGCCAAGAGCAAGCACCTACCCAAAAGGACTTATAGTTTACAAAAAGAAAACCTCCAAAAAGGGAAGAGGGAAAGCCACCCTCTCTCCTTGCTCTACCTTCCCTCCTTTTGCTCTCCCTGTTTTTCACCCACAAACCCAGCTGGTCCCACCGGAGCCCCAGTGTTCTCTCCATCTGGCTGGGTTGGGGTTACCCTACCTGGATCAGGCGAGTTGACCTGGCAGCACCCCAGCTGGCATAAGGAGCAGCTCCCACCTCTGGTTGGGCTATTTTCTCTTCCCTGAAGCTCTGGCATTCCCAGTTCACCTCCACAGACCCACCTCAGCATACCAGGCAGTGCCAAGTTAAACTGGAACAGCTCCTGTGTAACTCCAGTTTTGGTGAGGACTTTATTGCCCCATGACATGGTAAGGTGGGTAAGAAATCCCTACAGCAGCGTTGCAAAGGAAATCATTCATTTGAACTATGTTTTCACAAAATAACTAGAAAAAGAAGTGCTCCTTTCTGTTCCAAAAGAACAGGTGGAAAGCAGAAGCTTGCATGAAGATGAATTCAAGACACGTGGCTTCAAGATCACTGAATAAAGAGTCTGAATCCCTGTAATTCTGGCTCAGAGACTTGGGATGGCCTAAAATCCAGAGGGGAAAAAGAAAAGGACTTGCAGATGACACTAAGTTGGGTGGCAGTGCTTGGGGGTAGGAAGGCTCTGCAGAGAGATCTGGACAGGCTGGATCGATGGGCAGAGGCCAACGGGATGAATCATACAATCATTATGGTTGGAAGGGACCTCCAGGGTCATCAAATCCAACCTTTATCCCATCATATTCCTAACCATTAGACCATGAAGTTCAATAAGGCCAAGTGCTGGGTCCTGCACTTGGGCCACAACAACCCCAGGCATCAACACAGGCTCGGGGCAGAGTGGCTGGAGCTGCTCAGCAGAAAGGGACCTGGGGGTGCTGGGTGACAGTAACTGGGTATGAGCCAGAAGTGTGCCCAGGTGGCCAAGAAGGCCAATGGCATCTTGGCCTGCATCAAGCACAGTGTGGCCAGCAGGAGGAGGGCAGGGATTGTCCCCCTGTGCTGGGCACTGGTGAGGCTGCACCTCGAGTGCTGGGGTCAGTGCTGGGGCCCTCACTGCAAGAGAGACATCGAGGGGCTGGGGGGTGTCCAGAGAAGGGA
>VZRW01014188.1:27270-62097 GCA_013398125.1 Aegotheles bennettii
GGATGTGGCACTGGGTGCTGTGGGTGAGTGGGGATGGAGGTGGGGGTTGGACTGGGTGAGCTTGAAGGGCTCTTCCAACCTCAATGATTCTTTGATTCTATATAAATACAACTACATATAAATACAAGATTTGTTTCTGACCTCTTCAGGAACAGCAAGACAATTTAAGGGATAAATATCTAATATTTAAAAATACATATAATTTAATATAACTGCTCACAACATTGTATGTGACAATACCAACTCCTCATGTATTCTGTATGAATACCTGCAATAAAGATCATTTAGAGGAGATGGAAATAATTAGATTAAAAGAAATACAAATTAGAATAATCACTTACACATTAGAGATCGAGTAAGGCAAAGCACCAATTAGCTGAATAAAATGAATTCCCACTTGGAATAATCAAACTGGATATGGCTGTCCTACTCGCTTAGTCACTTCGCCTCTAATTCAGGTGGACAAATTATTACATTTGCTTTCATTTTCCTGTAACGGGAGGTCAGCACACACAGCCCAGAGTGTGTGTGTGTGACACAGTCACAGCAGTGCTGAGAAATGATGATTTCTGAGGTGCCAGAGGTCCGTTCCTCGGGTGACTCACCAGCCATCCGCGCGGCACGCGCCGCATGGACCGCCCCCAGCTCAACGGGGACTCAGCAAGGAAATGTTACCTTCTCAAAGAAGTGATGTTTAAAGATACATACCTGAATACAGAAAAAAATACCTCTTTCACAGTAATTTTTAAATTCTACTGACCTAATATAGCTCGTCCTGTCTCAAAACCCAGCCTCCCGTGGCTAACACCAGTGCAAATCCCTTCCAATTAGCAACACTGGGATCTCCAGTGACCATAAATCACTGGTTGGCACCAGCAGATTAAGCACTGCATTAGCAGGTCTGCTCTGAACAGGATTAAGTGGCAGTGGTGATAGTGGAGCTGATACACCACTGGGACAAAGGGATATTTGCCACACTCAAACGGTGAGGAATTTTTCAATCAATTGGATTCTCCAGGAGCAGGAGGCAACTGGGTTCAGTATGATCTGGTTTTGGGTTTCTCTGTACTGCTGCTCACCAGGAGTAGATTCAAAGCAGTTATGAAGATGTGCCAAGGTGTATTAAAAAGAGGATTGGTTTAGCTATGTTTAAAACCAGGAAAATAATGAACTTTGGCTGCAGCCTTCATTTTAGAAAACTCTTCATATCCCACTCATGTACCACATATATGGCTTATCTGCAGCCCCATGGTTCTGGAAACGGAGGAGAAAAGATATTTCCTTTCCATGCCACCCTGAGTAGCTCTCCATGAAGCAATACAAAGGCTGTGAAGATTTCAGGACATCATATACAAAACCACACAGGTCAGACTGGGAATAGCCAGCTTCCATATCACCTAAACTCAAAATTAGGAAAAGAGCAGCCAAAATAAAAGAGAAGAAATTACAACTTCTGAGACAGAGAGATGAAAATTATTTTCAAATTCAAAACTGCATTTACATTCTGCAACAAGAGGTTAGGCTGATGAATACATTCTCTCTCTCCCAGATGTATGTTGACTCGCAGATGATTTTTAAAGAACTCTTTGCCAGTTTTTGCAGTTGTCTGCCCAGCCTTTGCAGGTGCAATTCTGAAGTAGTCATGATCCATGTCCACCACAAAGCATTGAGACCAACCTGGATTTAAGCTGAGCTAGGGTAAGCCAGTCCACACTAAGCTGAATAAATGAAGCGAAATGAATCAGGATGAAGCCAGCAAACCAATTATAATGTGTAAAACAGCCCCCCCGCCTGATGAAGCAGTGACTAGCACTACTTCTAGATGCAGCATTATTTTCAGATGTGATGAGGACCATCATGGATGTCTGCCTTCAAGCCGACTGCTATAACCAGGAGCTACAGCTCCAGAGTCAATACATCCAGGTCACTGTTTCACAGCTTCCTTACCTGATGTACAGAAAAGTGTTTAAAAATTCCTGGAAATTTAAACAAAATTCCTGTAGTTCCTTCTGTTACAAAAAAAATCCCAAACAAACACCTGTGTTAATTAAAAAAATCCCCTTATTATATATTTATAAAAGATTTGTACCTGTTATGTCATGAACTGAAGCTTTAATTGTCAAGGAGGGAGTTAAAGTCACTCCTACCTAAAGCTAAGTGTAAAGAAGTTCTTTCCTGAGAGGGTGCTCAGGCACTGGAATGGGCTGCCCAGGGAGGTGGTGGAGTCACCGTCCCTGGGGGTGTTCAAAAAACGGGTTGATGAGGCACTTGAGGCCATGGTCTGATGGTCTGATGGTTAGGAATATGATGGGATAAAGGTTGGACTTGATGACCCTGGAGGTCCCTTCCAACCATAATGATTCCATGATTCTATGAAGTCCCATGATTTCAGTGTAATTAATTACATGAGTCACATTTTATTTAGGTGTTTACACAACCACAAGAGGATTAATTCTAAATATAACCAATATAGCTGCAAAGGGCTTAATAATACAGTGAAGCAAAAAGGGCCTTCTTTGCCAAAGGTCCTTGAGGAGTCCCCGAGGCCATTCCCTCACCACAGGCTGGACTGACTACACCCACCCTGTTCTTGATGTGTTGGTGCGAAGTGTTCACCCAAATCCCAGTTCTCCAGCATCCCCCAGCAATGCACTCCAGTCCTCCACTTCTACTCTTTCTTTTTCTTATTGTAAATTTACTTTCCCTGTGCTGAGTCAGCCCACTGCTCCTTCGCTCTCCACCCAGAGACAGATGACAGACTATTCCCATTTGAGCCTCCTGTGCTTGAAGACGGGCATCTCCCTTTCACCATCTCTTCCACAAACCCATCGATGGCAGCAATTCCCCTAAATCCCAATAAATCACATCACTCTCTTCTGGTTTCTCTCAGCCCGAGGTCCTTCCCAAAGCCCTGATGCTCGGGGTAAGGCCTCATCAGCCCAAGATGCAGTGGTACAATCAGTTTGCTACCTCATATGTTCATGTATCTCAAGCATCATGGCACGGGAAGGATCAGACAGGTCCTTTCCTAAGTTCTCCTGTGGAGACAAACGACTCCCGTGACTCGCACCGTGCAGCTGATGGCTCCTGCTTCAGCCTCTGCATCTGCTCTGCACCTGCACACCGTCCTCTCCACACTGTGTCCCTAATTAGTCAAGATTGCTTTGAATGCCACTAATATAACACTTCCCGTGCAAGCCAAGCCATCAACAGACACAATACATGACACCATCAGCCTGCTGTGAAGGCCACACACCTGCGCTCTTCAGGGTGGAGTTTTTCCAAGTAGTTGCTGCTCTGAAGGCACCAGTTTCATCCCATCCATCTTCTCCTAATGTGCTTCTGAGAAAGCATGGTCTCCTTGAGACAGGGGCAAAACCCGCTCCAACATCTCCAGGTTCTGCTCGAAGGTTGGTCTTGATGACCCTGGAGGTCCCTTCCAACCATAATGATTCTATGATTCTAATCCCTAAGGCATGTACAGTGCCACAGGAAAAACCCTGTGGCACCAGGACATGTCACTGCCTGCACGTCCTTCCAGCAGTTTCCAGGGAGTTACTGATATTTCATTGTTTCAGTATTTTTCCTGAAAACTGAGAGAAGCTGACAGGTCTGTGAAGCCTCCAGGCCCTCCTCATCTCCTTCCCAAAGCATTCTCACGCAATGCCCTCTGCTCACTCACACGTCTCCTGGCCCCTGAGAGCTCCCAAAACACCTGGAGATGGCTCCAGCCTATTTTCAGGTGAGGATTCTATCTCATTTGAAAACACTTAACTTCATCCAAATGTGAATTTGTCCTTCTCTTGTCACAGCCTGAGTTCCCATCCCTGCACTGGTCACCACACAGCGTTGGTGGGTTTGGTTGGACTCTGACATACTGAGCATTCTCTGCCAGGGAGGAGAGCGAAGCCACCACTCATCCATATGTTCTGTCACCTACCTTTAGCATTCACATCCACAGCCCCTGAAGGGTCACTTCAACCAGTGACACTCACACCCAACCACTCGCAGCCATCTCGTGAAGGTACAGCCGGAATGGAGCAGAACGACATCAACTTTGCAAAACCAGAAGTCTTTTCAGAAACCAGAAAATTCACAAGAAGTTGATTCTTCACTTTTTCAGTCCCAGGGAAAGATGTTCCCCCTCATGTCTGAACTGCAACACACGGTCCTGCTCTCAGACAGCAAACTGTAGCTCTGGGGAGAGAGCTCCTTGCTGCAGCAACAGCCTTGACCTCAAACACCAGGTCTGAGCCCAAAATCCACCACCTGACAGCTTCAGCCAGAGTGGAAGAGGCAGAAACTGGAAACCAGAGCAGCAAACCCTGGAGCTCAATGCCACCATCGCTCCATCTGTGCATGTCCTGGTGTCACCACCCCAACAACCTCACCTTACCCACTGTCCATGCTCCGTGTCACACACCAGATGACTCCATTCTCACCCAGTAGCCTCCTTGCAAAGCCCAGAAGCTGCTGTAGAAGTGTTTCTTGAGCTGAAGGGTACCTCCTGAGCTGAAGGGTACCTCCTGAGCTGAAGGGTACCAAGAGCTGAACCAGTCGCCTGCAGTATTTAAGCCACACTATTTCTGCAGGCTCAGCAGGTATTTCTCCAACGTGCATACGATATTTCTACAGGAAGAACAAACCATTTTCAGTTTGTTGTTTGCTGCTTTCTTTCTCCTACCGTGCAGTGGGGCTTGGACTGATTCCCCTTTTTCTCTGGCCGCTTTCACCATTTCCTTTTGGCCAACGGACCCGGCCGCAGCCGCGGGTTCTGCGCGGCGGGGAAATCGAGAACTGAGCCCACCTCTTAGTCATCACTGAAACAACTTGTGGAAAGCAAGCAATACCTGCTCTGAATTTATAAAACAGTTCATAGAATGCTTCCTATTGCATTAGCCAAACTTGTAATTTTATATATGGAAAAGCCCCACTGCCCAGCACAGGAGAGCATCATCTCGGCGAACTCTGAATAACCCCAGCTTGTGGCATGCACAAAGAGGAGCTGATCTATCCAAAGACAGCGTGGGAGAAAAGGCCTCATCTTATTTTTGGCAGAGAAGGTTTATAAATTGCCTGGGCTCTCACTGCTAACCTTGACTTGTTCCATCAGTCCCTTTTCTACCTCCATCCCCAGGGGACGCTCACACCAGCCCCAGCGTTCAGTTGCCCAGCACCCAAGCCGAGGATCAAGTCAGGAAAGACTGAGTTGAGATTAAAGCACAGAAAATTATTATGGTGAAAATGAAAGAAAAACCATCAGGTTATTTTAAAAGGACATGTTGTCTACCATCAGGTCTATGTCACAGCCATTTCACAGTCATGTTTCATATCCAAACGTGTCTCTCGCTGCATAAATATTCATTGTCCATCCTTCTTGGCCTCATTTTTGATAAATAAACATCTCTGCAGTAAGGACCTATTTTGAATTATTTACTATTTTACCTGCAAGCTCACCAAAGGAGTGAGTTCATTAACACAGAGAAGAAAAAGGGACTTATCAAACTAGTATTAGTTATCAAACGTATCAATATTACTTATCAAATGTATCAATATACATTATATCAATTAATATCAAAAAATTCAACAAAAACATTCCAGGACTTCCTTATAAAATCTCACAGAAACAAACATTTCAGGAAAAACACCTCGACTGATTTAAAAATCTCATTATTATCTTCTGAGCAACTGCTACCCATACCCCAAATTAATTACATTTTACTGAATTCATAGAGAGAACCTTCCAAGCAACCACAAAAATTTGCATTTATGTTTTTCCAAGTTCCCAGCATCCCCCTCTGCCAACAGGACCGTGCTGGAGAAATCAAAAATCAGGGTCACCTCTCCCCGTGCACTGTCAGCAAATCAATCTGTGCTGCCTTTCAGCCAGGGCTCACACATAAATTAGGCAGCCTGCCATCGACTCGCAGGAGAAGCCCTCGAGCAGCGGAGTGAAACACCAATAAAATCTTACAATTAACTTGAGAAGTTGCCTTTTGTTCCATCCCAGTGGACCTTTTATTCTTCAGTTGCAGAAAACATATCATCGTACAGATGCTGCTTGTAATAGGTCTATATGAATATTTAAAACTGCTTCTTGAGAACGCCAGCTCATTATACGTGATGGAAAACACCTACAGAAGAATTCTGTGCTGAGCAATGGCCACATTAACCTCTGGTGTTTCAGCAGCAAAGTATTCCTTGTGGAGGGAAGGACTGGAAAAGTGTGTGTCCTGTCTACATGTTCAAGCAAAGCAGAGGAGGAGGTGACATCTGGATGTTTGAGGATTGACAGAATCACAGAATCCTAGGGGTTGGAAGGGACCTTGAAAGCTCATCCAGTCCAACCCCCCTGCCAGAGCAGGGTCACCTAGAGTCCATCACACAGGAACGCATCCAGGTGGGGTTTGGATGTCTCCAGCCAAGGAGACTCCACAACCTCTCTGGGCAGCCTGGTCCAGTGCTCTGGCACTCTCACAGGAAAGAAATTCTTCCTGATATTCACATGGAACCTCCTGTGCTCCAGTTTGCATCCATTGCCCCTTGTCCTATCATTGGTCAGCACTGTAAAAAGCTTGGCTCCATCGTCCTGCCCCTCACCCTTTACATATTTGTAACCATGGATGAGGTCACCCCTCAGTCTCCTTTTCTCCAAGCTAAAGAGCCCCAGCTCCCTCAGCCTTTCCTCATAAGGGAGATGTTCCACTCCATCATCTTTGCAGCTCTGCGCTGGAGTCTCTCAAGCAGTTCCCTGTCCTTCTTGAACTGAGAGGCCCAGAACTGGACACAATACTCCAGATGTGGCCTCACCAAGGCAGAATAGAGGGGGAGGAGAACCTCTCTTGACCTACTGACCACCCCCCTTCTAATGCACCCCAGGATGCCATTGGCCTTCTTGGCCACAAGGGCACATTGCTGGCTCATGGTCACCTAGAAGGTGTGATACAGAAGGGAAGGTTATGGCTTAAAGCTGCCCAGCCCAGCAGGGCTGGGAATCCTCACGGCTGTATCCAAAGTCCAGCGTGGCTCCACACTGCAGGAATTTAAACTCACACAACGTCCCTCACGCTCCCAAGCTTGATGGTGGATTCCACGGCATGTCCAGCCATGGAGAACTCCAACACTGCTTTCAGTGCCAGCATCAGCCTTGGCCATAACACACAGCCAGTGTGCTTGTTCACTCCTGATCCTTCTTCTGCTTCTCTACCTCCACCACGACCCAAGCTCCCTCCACACCAGGTCCCACTGGGAACCCCACAGACCCCCTGGGTGGGAGGCAGCACCAGAGGCACTCTTCAGAGCTGATCCAGCACAGCAGTTGTTATCCTTGAAGGAAAGGTAAGCAGCCAAGCCCTGGGCATATTATCCAGGGGCACTTCCATTGCTTGACAAAATTTAAAGGCACGAGCAATTTTTCAAAGCTGGAGATTGAAATGGACACTCTCAACATTAAAGTTAATACCTGGTGAGACAGGTCAGGAGCTCCAGCCCCACCACAAAGCTGGTATGGCTCCAGAGAGCTTGGAACTGCTCCCTCCCCTGCTTTACTGCTGGAGATGGCTCCAGAGCTGCTCAGACCAGCTGCTTCAGGTAACCTGCTCATCCTCCTCAGCATCTTCCCTGGGATTCCTGTGCTCTGCAGTTAATGTGCCTGATGTATACTTTGAGCAGAAGAAGTTCTTGGTTTTAAGCCTTCAGTTGCTTCCCATCTACACCAATGTCAATTTTTAGCAACTGTGTAACTGGAGATGTAGTAGGTACCAACGTGTTCCAAGGCTCACAACTACTCCTCAGCTCTGCACCCCACCTGCACATGGCTGATACCCTCCACCCGCACGCTCCCTGGGGCTGCCAAGACTCAAAGGAAGACTTTTTTTATGATGAGGGTGGTGAGACACTGGCCCAGGTTGCCCAGAGAAGTGGCAGATGCCCCATCCCTGGATGTCTTCAAGGTCAGGTTGATCTAACTCAAGATGTCCCTGCTCACTGCAGTGGGGTTGGACTGGATGGTCTTCTCAAGGCTCTTGCAGCCCAAACCATTCCATGATTCTACACAACCTCCCCCTCCCAGCAGACACAGGCACAGCTCAGAGGAGATGCCAGAGGGGTTGTATCAGTCTCTTCTTGCTGCTGCTCTAAAACATGAAGAGCTTGATCACACAAAGCTTTACATGTTCTTACACCTTTTGTCTTCTCCTGCCCTACTTGCTCCTACTTACCCAACACAACCACACACCACAGTGCCAACTGATCAGGGTAAAACAAGAGGGAGAAGGGAAGTTTAATTTTTTCTTAGTTCTGAACCAGTTTAATGATGGAACTCACAAGCACAACCCAACCTAGGCTGAGCCAGGGGAATGGAGATGCCCACGTCCTGCAACGCAGGCACAGGCAAGGGGCTGAAGAGCAGAGGCAGTGAACACAGGGCACAGCACCTCACCCTGGGAAGGGGATCTGACCCAGCCTGGTCAGGAGCAGCTGGGCCATGCCTACAGGTGACACACGTGCTGCAGGTGGGTTTCCATGACTGTTCACTGACAAGGACTGCTTCTTCACTGCCTCCTTGGAAGAGCCTGTGCAGCTCTGGACCCTGCTGATGTCCTACAGACAGACAGGTACCTGCTCTTCAAGCTGAAATAATGCCTAAACTGACATCATTCCCAAGGGTCACACCCCAGGCTCTCCCCTTTCTTGAAGAGCACAGCATTTTCTATAACCACACTCAACCCTCTTCTCAACCCCTGTTATGAGCCATGTCAGTATCTTCAAGCGGGCCAATGTGGACCCCACATCAGCAGCAAGGATGGAGCATCCACACCCTCCCTGCCAGCCACACAAGGGTGACCACCACCCAGCTGCTGGCTTTCCCCATTGCTGGGAACACAAACACATCTGGGAAAACACCCCTCTGGGTACAGCTCCTTCACACTGAGCCAGCTGTACCCAACCACTGACAATCCCATCAACCACCATCTTTCAAAACACAAGGAATATCACTTTGGGGATCGTTTCTAAAGCTAAAGCAACAGGAGTTCTTGATCTTCAAACTATGCCACTCATCACGCGAGGTGAGCAGAGGACCACGCTCCCTTCATCCCTCCCAGGGGCTCACACAAAGCATCAGCTTCAAAACAGCACACACTGCTCTTTATAACAGGGAAAACCCTGTATGCTTGGGCACCTTTTATCTCTGCAGCTTCCACTTAGGAAACATATGTGTGTGTCTACATATATACAGGTATTTATAGGTATTTATATATACACACATATGTGTATATATGTGTGTATATATACACACACATATATACACACACATATATACACACACATATCTATAAAAACCTATAAATACATGTGTGTATATATACATATATACACATGTATACATATATACCTATAAATACATACAAATACATGTGTATATATATACACACATATATATACACATATGCCTATAAATACATGTGTGTGTATATATACACACATATACATATATAAATACATGTGTGTATATATATACACACATATATACACATATATACACATGTGTATACATATATACCTATAAATACATATAAATAATTGTATGTATATATATACACATAGACACACACGTGTGTACATGTGTGTATATATACACACATATATATACACATTTATATATATATTTATGCATCTCAAATTTTTGACAAAGAAGCACTAAAACTTTAACCCCTAAAAGTTACCCCATAATATTTACCCTTTGTACAACCCAATATTCTCCCGAGACTGGCAGCAGTCACAGAAAACAGCGACCAAATGAAGAGCAATGAACTGGATGGCCATATGCTACTTGTGCAAGCCTGCAGCTTCCAACCAGAAGCGTTTCCCATTGACCAGCCAGGCTCCGTGGCAAATTAAATGCCTGAGAAACAATTAGAGAGCTGATGAAGCCAGCTATGCCAGATGTGGAGCTTGTGTCCCAGCTCATTTCATGTAACACCTGCTCTGTGACTGGTGTCACACCGCAATAACACTGCCTGGAAACAGGCAAGGAGATTCAAATGTAACATCTGGGTTTATATTTAGTTGCTTGCTGAGCGTTCATCAAAAGCCTGATACTCCAGTTATTCAGGGACAGACAGCAGCTCCCTGCTCTCTCAGTTCCCCTGCACTGAGAGCTGAAGCAATAGCAGGGGCTGTGTTACACACACATTGCAGCATCTGTCACCACTGCTCAGCACTTCTCTTCTCCTGTGACATCCACTGAGTTAGCAGATCATTTGCTTTATATAAATAAATTTATGATATCAAGAGCAGCATCTTTAATCCGAAATAAGGCTTTGGGAAACTAAATGCATCTGATTTTCTTATACATTATTAAGTTCTAAGCCTGCTAATCAGCCATTTATCTCAAAAAACGATCGTTACCAATGCAAATGTCTAGGGACAGTAAAGTTCTTTACAGCCCAGAGCCTCAAGAAATAAATAGAAACTGCATTTACTATTAAAATTAAACTAGCAAGCTTCTGAGGAATGTAACATCCAAGCTCGCAGCGTGGCTGGAACAGGCAGCTCGTGGGAATCCCAGGGATGCAGCCACAGAAACCGCAGGGAGCATCCCTGGGATGCTGAGTGCCTGCATCCCTGGGACTGCCCCCACACCCCGAGCAGTTGATCAGATCATCACCCTGGCACAGCTTCAGCATCACCACAGACAGAGCTGGAAACATTAACATGTGCCCTTCTGCACTGAGAAAATCCCATCCCTCCTGAACAAGCTACCTGCAGCTTTTCATGCCAGAGCAGAGGATTCGGGTTTCTTGGCAGGGGGAGAAGATTTATCATTGCTCCAGCCTGAAAAAGACAATTACTATCACAAAAGAGGAACAACAAGTAGAAAAAACAGTCAACCCCCAGAGGAAAACGCTGATGCAGGCTGGAACAGCCAACAGATAGAAAAATTACATTAGTAACAAGCTCTCTGACACCCTGTGCTCTGCAGCTTGGGGAGGTTAAATGCAGCAGGGACTCCTACCTCCTCCCTGCAACACCATCTCTGACAGCAAAACACTGATGCTACACTCTGAGGGCAATTTCACCACTGAAACCATCGCTGTGGGTGAATTTTCCATCATTTCAGCTCAGCATCAGCCCGGGAAAATATAAGAAAACCCCCAAAACCCAGTATTGGGCTGAGCTAAATCCTTGGAGCATCTCTCAAAGTGTGAAGCCTTCTCAAACTTTAAGTTTGTTCTGGGTTTGAAGAAAATGAAAGGTATTGGAAGATGTTAAAACAGAAAATCAAATTACTTTCACCCCTTTGGAAAGAAGCCCTTCCTGAGACACGTGTGATGTTCAGAGCTCGGGCAGCTGCTCCCCTCTGGCACTGCCAAAAATGACCCTTTTTCATAGAATCATAGAATCATTATGGTTGGAAGGGACCTCCAGGGTCATCAAGTCCAACCTTTATCCCATCATATTCCTAACCATTGGACCATCAGACCGTGGCCTCAAGTGCCTCATCAACCCGTTTTCTGAACACCTGCAGGGATGGTGACTCCAGGAGAAGGAGAAAAATGAGGGAATAAAGGACAGGGCAAGGAGGCACAGTTCAAGTATTTGAATTTCCAGTTAAAACACCTGCACACCATTCAAAATTCTTACTGGTGGCCACACACTCTTAAAAAAACATTCAGTAAGTGGGAGCTCAGAGAATATCTCCCGAGTTCAGTTCATTGGGCAAAAATCAGTTAACTCTGTTTTAAAAGGAAATAAAAATAAAACCCAGAAGACCAAAAAAAAGAAAATAGAGTCTGATAAAAAATTACTTCAGAATCTCAAGGGCAGCCCAGAGCCTGCAGCTGCTTCTGTTAACACGACCCATTTCTAGGAGTCAAGGCTCTAAATTCTGCTGTCAATGTAGTATTCTACCTCTTCAAGTCTTTCAATCACTTCAAGGAAAAAAACACTCAGCAAGAAATTCCCAAACCCAAAGACTCTCTCTGGCCAGGCAGAAAGTGAAAAGCAATCAGGGCTTTGCAGATGAGCCCCGGGACCAGGGCAGGGGTGCAGATCTGCCCCTCGCACCAGTCACGCCATGGCATGGGATGGGTGAGATTGTTCACTTTTATACAGGTCATCTAAAAAGCATAGTTCAAGCACTATTTCCTAAAAAAGACATTTTTAAAAAATGTATTTTCACTTTTTTTTTTTTTTAATTTTTTTAGAGTTAATGTAAGAAAAAGGAATGTGCTGTAACGCAGCAGAGAGATCCAATGTTTCATCACTAGTGAAAAACAGGTTTCCTTTTCTCTAGCTGAGCGAGGATAATAGCTTGACTTTTGCCACACGTATATAAATGTCACTAGGAAAGGAATGAAGTATAAATGTACAGAGATTCCTCCTGGAGCATCACCCGGGAAGAAGCAAACAGCCCTTGGCTCTCCAAGACTCCTCTTCGCATCCTCACTCTGCTCTTCTCCTACAGAGGCTGCACACACCTCCCCTTGTTGTCCTTCTCTGTCACACACAACTCGCAGTACCTTCGAGGAGAAGTCAGCACCCAGCTGAGTATCTGGTTTGGCATGATCTGGGTTCACAAGCCCATCTTAGCAGCTCACCAACCTGGGCCATACTCAAGCAAATTACTCACCCTTTACTCACAGGTTACAACACTCCCCCGTGCATGGAACAAACACACCAATCATTTGGTTATCTAATTGGCTTTAAAATACTCCTGAATTAACAAGCAGGCATCCTATTAGCAAAGTCTCCTTGCAATGAGACTAAGATATCTTGGGGGAAGTGAGGTACCGACAAGAATTAACAGGTGAGATTTTGGGTCTAGAAACATCCTGGACTGTAGTATATCCTTCTCCCTGTACTTACTGGTTACTCAAGGGCACAGGCACTCATTAGTAGAAACTGTATACAGTAAGCATTAAAAAAAGTAATCTTTACATCAAGCTTAGAAAAAAGGATAAAGCTTTGCAAAAGTTTCTTAGCATCACTACTCACATGGTTAAACTTAAAAATTGAGCTGTAAATTAGTGTACATTTAAAAATAATGCTAGGTATCACCTTCAAATCACATGGCAGCTGAACACCATCTCAGATAAATGATTCTGAAATCAAGGATACAGAGTTGGAGTAAAGTCTACCAAAGATGATCATGATCTCTCGTGGTTACACCGATAGCAGACACAGAGTTGCCCAAACCACTGACAGCCACGTGGCCAGAGATGTCCTTTCCATGCCCAACACCTCCCAGTCATCATCAGCATCTCCCTTTCACAGCCCAACAAATTGATGGATTCATGTTCATTCCTTGAGGCAACGACATTCCTATTGCAAAGCCAGACTCTTGATGAGCTATAAAAGACAATTTGTCATCCCTCCAAGTTCTAGTTGGCAGCGTGGACTCTTCTCCACGACTCCCACCGCAGCCATCTCCCATGCCAGGCCACTCTGCTTGCTCTCCTACTCAGCATGCACCTCCCACAAGAACTGGACTGAGCCTCAGCTTGAGGATGCTCTGACTGGACACTAAGAATTCACATGGGGAAAAAACCCAAAACGAAGTTAAAAAAGAAAAATAATAATACCACCACCCACCCCAAGGAGCCTGGTAACCATCTCCCATGCTTTTGGTGTTTGGGCCACACTTTGGGACTGCATACAAACCTAATCTACCTAGAAATGCAATAAATAACAATGGTAGAATGGCCAATGCACAGAGTGAAAGCCAAACAGTGAGAAACACGTTGAAAGAACATCAAAAAGAGATTAAAAAAAAATAAATTTGAAAAAATGACCGCTGCCAGTGTTCCCCATTGCCCCACTGAGTAACTTGTTCTTATTTCTCAGTTCCTTTGCTCCAAATCTCTGGCCTTAAGAAGCAACAGTTTTCTCAGAAACAGTCCTTCCACTTTTGTGCAAGGAAATTGCTCAAAATGAAACTGAAGGCTTCTAATTATTTTTTGGTTTCCTTTACAACCAAGCACACCACTGCTCTGGCTGAGTAACAGTTGCCATAATATCAATCAGAAGCTGCTGAAACACTGCAAGATTGTCTTTTTTCTATTAAAAAAATCACTACTTTTCCCTGTTTCCAGTTCAGACCCACGGGTTTCCTACTTTGCTAACCTATTTAGCAGCAATTTAAATGCAGAAGAGACAATCCAGCCTGCCCACAACTGTTCCACCTCAGCGACTGCTCGGCTGGGTGTGCTGGGTGTCCCATGCCCGGTGTTGGGCACTAAACTGCAGAGAACACACAGATCAACAACTACAAACATTTTTTTACCTTCTCATCTCAAATTTGGTAGAAATGATGGGCTCCCATAGATGCAGAAAGTCAGTGTGTAAAAGTATCCTCGCCCAGGAGGGGCACCTGGACATCAAGTATCTTCAGACTAGAAACCTTCAACTCGGTTAATTAGAAACATGATTTACATCCTCAACTGGAATTCAAAATATACGGACAAATTCAGAAAAAAACATTTGCCTTCTATAATTAACATGCCCCAAGGCTGCACACTTCAGGCAGAAAGCTTAAGGCTGAAGCCTTTATGCATCAAGAAGCACACGGCTAATTCTTCTTCTGTATCTCCTTTTGTCTAAAGTTGGCTGGCTTTTCATTTCTTCTTCTGAATGAAAATACAAATTTCATTACTGAACCCTTATTAAACTTCTTTTTCTCTCTGAAGGAAAGCAGTATCATCATGTGAGCACCCCAGCTGTCAGCAACAACAGCCTTAGGCTCAGATCTGCAAGAACTTAACCACTTCGTCTCTTCTGCCGTGCCCATGGTGAAAGGACGAGAGGAAATGGCTTTAAATTGCAGCAGGGGACATTCAGGTTGGACATCAGGGACAATTCCTTCCCTGGGAGGGGGATTGGGTGTGGGAATGGGTTGCCCAGGGAGGTGGTGGAGTCCCCGTCCCTGGAGGTGTTCAAGAGGCGTCTGGATGTGGCGCTGGGTGCTGTGGGTGAGTGGGGATGGAGGTGGGGGTTGGACTGGGTGAGCTTGAAGGGCTCTTCCAACCTCAATGACTCTATGGTTCTAATCAGAAACAAAGCCGAGTAATAAAACACAATCTACATAGTGCTATAGTTATTAAATCTGCACAAATGAGGGTTGTGACTCCTGGTCCCTGTGAGCAGCTCTCAGTGTTTGCACTGCAGAGCACAGCCTGAGTTCATGGCTTCTCAGCAAGTCAACAGAAAGCTTTCCTTAAATACAGGCTGATGGCTGCATTGCTTCTCCTTGAAATGACACAACAAATGACACGACAAAACTTCTGCCCCCAAATCTACACCTCTTCTCCACACCTCTGCAGGATGGCAGAATGCCTTGTGACAGTCAAAGTTCCTGCCTTCCACAGTCCTCTACTTTCTTCCCTTCCACTCAATTCATGATTAAAGGCAAAAAAATATAGTTACTCTGTCTCCAAGATATCTCTCTTTGTCTTTAACAGCTGAAAAAGGTATTGCAGGCAGTACAATTTGCTGAAATTATTGTTTAATTTGATTTTCAAGTGAGCTCAAGTGGAAGAAAAGTAAAATACACACCAGAGGGTACGTCTGCAGCCTCTTTAGTGCATTAAAGATGTCACTGACAAATGTGAGAACATCAGAAAAAAAATAAAAATAATTGTTCATAATATGTAAAAAATATTGACAGAATCTCATGAGTAAAGAAAAATTATTCTCTACCTTGTGCTTCTGAGCCTTAAAGAAATTTGAACTGTTACAGCCAGAAAATAATCTCCTCCATCTATCCATTAAAAAACACAATGCACTTTAAATCTGTTCTTTACTCTCATGCTAAGTTTACATCACTAATACATGAACGCCTAAGACAATGATAAATTGTAAGATTATTAAAGAAACTGTGTCATAAACACAGAATAATGCAAGAAAAGTCCATGCAAATTTATTGGGTCCTATAATCTTAAACTCTAAACCTCTACTGATTTAGAGGACTAAGATTAAGATCCTTTTTATTTAAGAACTTCCCTGTAACAGAATAGTTCTCATATAAACATGTATTTAGGTCAGTGCCTTTCCCACCTACTCCAAAAACTGTGCTACTTACCCAAAATACAGTGGAGCTGAGCACCTCTGGAGAAAATACATCATTAACCAGGCAAACAAGGTCATATTATTTATTTTGTTCTGATGGCTTCGCTAAATTATTCCATCAGGAGCTTCCCCTCTTCAATGCCACCTCACTATGAATAGCAACCTTCAATACAGAAATAGGTTTTCTGGTCAACTGTGATATTTATTGTGAACTAATACTACCGAAACTTCTGGAGCAAGGGTCAGCTTGAAAACCTTTAAGGAAAATAGCCACTGCTGCTTAAAACGTATTCATGCCACAGATCTTGTGTTTGTGAGATCTGATGAGGTGCCAGAGACCTCCCAGCTACGGCATAGAATCATAGAATCATTCTGGTTGGAAGGGACCTCCAGGGTCATCAAGTCCAACCTTTATCCCATCATATTCCTGACCATTAGACCATGTACAACACAGGGCTAAAGCCAAGCATGCAAAATGTCCACTGACCAAAAGGCTGTCTGCAAAAGCTAGATCCTAGAGCAGAGGTAAATATGCAGTGGCATTCCTCCCCGTGCCTTCCTGCAGGCAGGATTCCTCCCCAGGAGCAGGACTTGGCACGTCTCTGTTGAACTTCACCAGGTTCCTGCTGGACCATGTCTCCAGCAGAGACATCAGGTCTACCACCACCCCTTCCAGCTGGATGCTGCCAGCAAACTGGGCAAGGCTGCACCCTACCCCACTGCCCAGCCTCAGACTCACACAGCATTTTAGTAGAGAACAGCATGTAAAATTTATGTAGAGCCTCCATGTCTACAAGTTCCTTTCCTTGCTGCCTACATGCTCCGCACCCATAACCACCAACTCCAACTTGAGTAGGAGAGTGAGCTTTGCTTGTCCCAAAAAAGAGAGAATTATAAATTAAATATCATCACTATATTGAGAAAATAAGTTCTCTCTCCACTGCAGTGATGATTATGTGTCACAACATTTTGAGCTTCCTTGGACAAGTAAGTACTATCTGCAGCAAAAAAAAAACCCTGAACATGGCACATTCTCCCATTGACAGCTGGATTGAAGAGCACAGCTTCCAAAACCCATCCCAGGAAAATCTGGTGTAAGAATTCTGGGTCAGTCACTGCCCTTGTCCCTGGGCTGTACCACCCCTGCATCCCTGGCACTCCTCAATCCACTCATTTCTGAACTCCTACCTTTCACTATTCCTAGCCCAAATAAAATTGGAGACTTTTTGTTGGTTTGTTTGTATTATGAAAGAAGAAAACACATTTTTCTCATCAGAGAGCAGCAGAATGAAGGTTGGAAGATGCTGGACGGCCTCCTTTGATGTGAGAGGTTTACACTTGACCTTCTGCTTTCCTTCCTGGCTATTTATATCCTGTTGGCTCAGAAAATTGAACAACAGTACAATACACATAACAACCTGCTAAAGTGAAGCTTAGATCTTTCTCCTAAAAGTGTGTCCATGGAACGTGGTTCTAACTTTTCTTCAACAACAACTACAGCAATAAACTATAACTGAATCTTCAGTTTAGCTCTCCTGGCATTTGAGCTAGCAAAATATATGAGGAAGGAAAGGAAGGAAATTTAGCACTCCAATAACTCCTCAAAGGGCAAGGATTAGCGTTTCAAATACACAAACAAAATCAATCCCAAAGAAATTACAGACCCCGAAATGCAACAGCTGCAAAACCCAGCACAGCGGTGTTTGGAAGCACCACGTGCTCGACTCAACCTTGCTATGACCCCTGAAAAAGGGGAACGTTCACATGTCATTTCTAAAATGCACATACGGATCTGAAAGTGGCTTATTTATTATTATTCATGGCTTATTTCTTCATCAAAATCAAAACTACTCGGGAAACAGTGAGTCTTCACGTATAAATAACTCTCAAAGAACACTTTTGTGATGCATGAACACTCATTTCTAAGACACTTTCAGGACTTTTATTTGTCTGTACGCCTGTAATATTGAATTCCTTTTAATCAACACGAAATATATTGTTTAGCTGAAAGGAAGCCAATTTTTAGTTGGTAATGAGGCAGCATCTTACTTATGAGAAAAGGAAGGCACCAAAGAAAGCTGGAGAAAAGGTGAAGGACTACATTTTAAATGAGGACAAGGACTCTGATCCAGGCTTTCCAAGGAAGGTAAGGTATGCAGCTATCTGCAGGTAATTCAAACTGGAACCACTCAAACATCCATTTACATTGCAGAATAGCTCTGCAGCCTGTGCTGAAATCAGCCTGGAGAGTAAATATACCATACAAAATTTTTTTTTCATTTTGACCACATTTAAATTAGTGATTTTAATTGTGAATAGCTTCAGAAAAATGGCAGCTGGGCAGAATTTCTGAATGCCTGCTGGAATGCACTTAGATACACCCAAAAATAGGGATTCCCTATATGTAAGATGGGCGTTGACTTAGGGGTAAGACTGCATCATACTGTGGAAAGCAGCCTAATACACATATGCTCCTGAGAAGGGAACCACTAAGCCTATAATACTTTTCTATTCCATTTTTGTTAACCAAAGGATTATGATCCATTGCCATCACTGTGTTTTTCCAACCACTTAAGCTAATACAGCCAATACATATTTATTGAAATTCTTCATGCGAACCCAGCAAAGCCCTTGAAATTTAAGCCAAAAGCATTAAAATTATCCTTAAGTCTTCTCTCGGGCTATTTTAAACATGTATTTTACATAGTCTCATCAGTAATGGGATAATCTAGACTAATTCTGAGGACTCAACTGCAAACTCATGGAGCATTTGCAGAAATGTTCAGGATCTACTGAAAATACTCCGCTTTGATGCTAATGTGGGAACAGTTCTTCAGAAAAAATATAGCTTCAAATACTTGAGAAAAGTCCAATATCTTCCTCTAACACACTTGTAAGTGCCCTTGGAGCCTGGCTTGTTCAATGCAGTGCGACCTGAGCTTACAGTAAGCATTAAATAATTTCCTTTCAGAAGTGTGGCCAGAGATTCTCCTCCCTCTCTTAACAACAGGGAACTAGACTGGACTGCAAATGAGAGCACTGGGCAGGGTTCAGCCATATCGACTTTTGATTAAAATAAGGAAAAGGTTTTATTTACTCAGGTGTTATTTGCCCAAGTACGACCCAAGCCTGAATCTCTGCAGCTAAGCATGAGATCCACAAATCATCGCTCAGTCCAAGCAGTTTTATCAAACCTGAGACCTTCCAATTCTGTATTTCTAGATATTCTTCAATTGTTCAATATTTAAGTGACTGTTTACTTTGCAATGAAGGCAAATTAATCCCTGGTTTTAATATCACAGTAGCAATGATAATTTTTAAAATAATAATCAAAATTATGTACGTTCAATACTCATCCTATTACACATTCAGAAAAAACCAAACCACTGCACTTTCTCATGAAGGAAATGGCATACGGAGCTGATCGATCCCACTGTCAACTTTTTTCCACATATAAACAAACAGAGGAAAAACATCACAGGCTTCAAATGTTAATAAAGGGAGGAAAAGGGTAGAGGTCAGGTCTTTATTGCCAAATCCGAGTTCTCCACCTTAGGAAAGGCAGGTTTAATGGACCAAAATATATTTCTGGAAAATAACGTAATGCTAAGATTACACTTACAAAAAAGAAGTTGTTATGCTTCTCTGAGTAATGACTGCTCATTATCTCCTGGAACTCATAGTAAATCTTGGAAACTCTTTATACGCCCCAGTGGAAGCAGTACTTCCCAAATTATGTAGGGGGCTAAAAATATTTCAAGCAAATTCCCTCAAAGTCTAATGTTTCTATGAGAGAATTTGTTTTCCCACAGATAAATTTGCAGTATCCAGATCTGTAATTGAAAAACAGTTCATATTTACTTCTAAATATCATACGTGTGAGACACTATGCCAGGTCCTCAATGGGCTATGAAGGTACTTGTGGAAGGGTAAAAACCCTGGATCTTGGATCCAAAGTCTTGTGCCTCGATACTTTGGAAAGTTTCACTGGGCAACTCTGAGTGCTTTTAAGTACCTCAAAGGGTATGGATGTAGGCTTTGACACCAACACACACAGTAATTCATGTAAAACCCAGAAGATAAACCCAAGCCTCCATCCATCCATACTGGTGGGCACTAGCTATTGGGAGATCCCCAAACTAACTTCATAAACTAGAATAAAATCAGCTTTTAAAAGAGGTTTAAATACCTCAGGTTCCATTTAGAACAGACACACAGAAATCCAAGCAGGGCAGTGTCCTCACATACCACCCCCATCTCCCACACCTTCCCCATCGCTGGCTGCACGCTCTCACCTACTCTCCATCTTTACCCTGTCCCTCATCAATATAGATCAATAGTTAAAATTCAGGAGCTAGAAATAACATGAAAAAAATCCCTAATCTTCACCTGGAGCCATGTTTAAGAAGGAGCTGCCACTGCCTGTGATTAAAGGAGGAAAGGAAGGAAGGAGGTTGCCCCAGCACAGCCCTGCTTGGTCCAGCTTGCCAAGTGAACTTGAATTTCCATTAGAGCAAGATGTCTTTGAAGTTTTACATTTCACATTTATCAGTTAGGCTAAGCAGAAGCCATGTAAAATAGGTGTTACTAAAATGCCATATGTAATATCATACGGTATTTTCTTACATAGCTCAGTTTCTGAGCTAAAGAGGACGTGAAATGGTAATGCTGTGCAAAACAAGCTCTGACTCAATAGCACACTGCTTTTGTAATTATCAAATTCTTCATTTTTATTGACAGGTTTTCCAGTTTTGTTAAATAGTTCAAATAATTTAGTGATAAAAACAACAGCAAAAAATCAAAACCCAACAACTTCAAAGCTTTGTGTATAAAGAACTAGAGCAAGCTGGTACCTTGAGGACTGGCAAAGGAGCCCAATATTAAAAATAGGGTTCTCACATTCAGAAAATGACTGGATGCATGGCTATTGCCTCCAATGTCTTAAAATGAAGATAAAATCAAAAAACTAGACCTTAAATTTCACTTAGAGAATCCAGGTGATCTGATTTTACACACAGCCTGATGCACATACGTACACACATTTAACACAGAACTGAGGACTGTAGCAGACTTCGTTGCATTTAATAGCTGTATAAATGTAATTAATGCAATATTTCTTCTACATTTTTTGCTTAATCTCATTCATTTTGCTTGAACCAACCCTCACCTGAGCACCAGAGCAACAGCCATTGCCATTTGTTTTTATGGACGAGAAACTTTGAAGCCAGGACGTGCCAGAGCTGCACTCAGACACTGATGGTCATTCTTGACTGCAACAGAACTCCAAATCTCTCATTTTCCCCAAAGACGCCCTTATTTTCACCAGTTGCCATGGTGATGTTGCAGTATAGCTGCTATGGGCTGCTGTAGCTTCCCACCAGGTCATGGTACAAACTGGAGAAGGAGCCCTTTGGGTACAGCTCCCTCACCAACTCCTGTCCATTCAATAGAAAAGCAAAGCAGTGTCTGCTGCTGGAGTGTTCAGGGCAGGACCACCGAGCTCAAACCAATTGGTTGCACATGCTGTCAGCAGCTGGTACCTGAAAGCTGCCTCCAGATGCCACCAAGCAGAAACCTCTGCCCTTGCAGCACAGGTTAATTGGAGGTGTCTCTCCAGCAGCTTCAAGTAGGCTCCAAGTAGGAACACCTTCTTAAACCTCTAAAGAGATGAAATGAGCCCCCATGTACTACTCATCCTCTGGCTTCCTGGTGACAAGACAAGGTCTGCACGGCTCCCGTTGTTCTACAAAACTTGGCCATACTAAAATATTTACTTGAGAACAGTCTCCACTTAATCCAGCACAGTTCCTGCTGATTCGGAACACGAGATGCATTTATTCACATTATTCACGTTACGTTACCTTCCAGTCAGGCTTGCTTTTGGTGCACCCTAAGCTGCAAGTTTCCTCCTTTCAGATGACTCTGGACCACAGAGGTCTCATGTAGGACAACAGGCTGCAAGTCATAAATCCAGGCAAAGGCACAAAGTCCCATCACCCACGGTGCTTTACTCGGGAGAAGTAAAGCCCCATACAAGCTGGCTACTACATTTATTTTGGCTTCTGAAAGAGTAAAACAGGGGCTGGTGCTCTCCAAACATGCTTTATCCCCCGTGGAAGAGAAATGAGCAGACCATCATCTGATTTACTGATGGGTTTATCTGCTCTTACATGGGATGAGAGCAGCAAAGTGCAGGTTACAAATCCACAGCATCCCAACAGCAGTTTCCTTCCGCAAGGGAGAGGGCTGCATCCCTCCTGCAACCCCTTCTTCCCCAAGCATTTCCCAAAGCAGCTATCCCAGGGGGGGAGATGGATCTCTGGAGGATGACAGATAATGAGGCTACAACGGCTTTTTCTCATCCCACAAGTAGGACTGTTTGGAGATGTGTGTATATACATACACATACATTCCCACCCACCATTCATGAGTTACTCATCTCTCGGGCTGTAAAGCCCAAAATGAAAACACAACTCGAGCTAGTTTACACCCTAGAGACACACCTTTCCCCTAGGAAGTACTTTATTGAGGAAAGTCAAAGTAAGTGTTAACTTCTCCAACAATTCCAGATGTCAAACTTCAACTACTCATGTGCTGAGGCAGACTTACAAATTGACAAGGCAAAAAAAACCCAATAAACAAAAAAAACCCCCATCAAGCTGTGTTTTTCAGCGTGTTCTCTTCCTTTCAGAGAAATGAGAAGTGTATGACACCAGAGGAGTCATCAGGAGAATAGCTAATGATTTTCAACCTGATTATGTATTCCCAGTGACCTGGTTTGCACGTGCAGCTCCACGTGTCTCTTGTACCAGTTCACCCCATAACCACAAACTGGACTGGCTAAGGCAATGCCCTCAGAATACAAACGTGAGGGGGCTTCAGACAGATTGAAAAATCAAAATTAACAAAAAAAAGCTGCCTCCTTTCCTCTTACAGCTCACATTTGAAAAAAAAAAAAGAGGTCAAAGCAAGGCAGCTAAAATGGTGTCCATGGGTTGTCCAGCACACCCACCACTGTCAGCATGATGAGCAGATGCTTGGTGGGGCTTCAGCATCCATCCCCCCCCTCCTTATCTTGCTGAGCAAAGCCACGGCTGCACCTCAGCACAACGACTGAACAGCACGCCTAGCAAAGCAGGCAACACAAAACTAATTACATATAAACTTATTATATAAATATACACTGATAAGCTGGGATTGTAACAAACGTCACTGGGAAAATGCTGAAGGAAAAGGAATTCCCAGCACTGGAACAAGAACATCACCACTGAGTCCAACCACAGCCAAGGCCCTCAGGGCTGCTCCACCTCCCCTGAACACACAGAGCCCGCAAGAGTTGGTTGGTTTGGAACATTAAGGTTTTCATCTGGAAGCCAAGCTGACAGCAAGCATATGTTCAAACACTGCCAACCCAGAGAGCCAAGCCCAGTTCTTCTGCAATAACTGTAATGGTTGTTATTTTGCATTTCAGTTGTGCCCAGCTTGAGTTACAATGTCCAACTCAATGAATATTCCCTAATTTACACTACCAAAGTCCTTCCTGACCCCATGGACTATAAGCAAATGAAAATGAAAGGTTCTGCTTCCTCCAAACCTTGTTTACACCACTTAACCCCCCTGCTACATTGCTCTGTGTGTGACATTCCCCTTCTCATTCTCATTCCTTCTTCCTCCCAACTTAGCTTGCTTTGGATCTCAGACCACAGTTGACTCTATTCAAAAACTGATGTGAGAAACTGAGGTTTTGTTGCTGCCGCTTTCTCCCACAGGTTCCAGCACAGGTTCACCTGTGGCTGATGTTTGCTCCCATCCATTTCTGATAGAGCCAGCATGGGTTTATTAACCAGCATAGCAACCTCAAATGGTTTTGAAACATTTTACATGGAGAAAAATAACAAAATCCTCTAAAAATTGAAAGTATGATTAGCCAGATGCAACAGAGGGTAGAGGAAGAAGATAAACCCAACCTTCCCTCATGTCTGCAGATGCTCTCAGCAATCACTTCCCACCATGCTCAACACCACCATCTCCAAGGAAGCATCATATTCTTGCCCCAGTTAACAAGACCCCTCAAGAACCAGCAGAATGTCTCTCCAGAAAAAAAGAAGCTAAGGAGGAGTCTCACAACCTTCCTGTGCATTTTCACTGTCCCCTTTTCCCCCATAATCTAATTGCTTCATTCGGTGCATTTAAGAGACACACAAGAATGCTGAACCACACGGACACCATAAATCAGGCAGCTCCTGGCTATAACATTTGGTCTCATTCAGCCAAATTTTAAAGTAAAGACATTTTAAAGCAATTCCACCATTCACTGGAAAGCACTAAGAATGGTTTAGTTCTTGGTAGCAACCCAATTCCATACAAACCCCAGCAGATTACAAGAAGGTGGAGGCACAGCTCCAGGTATGCTACTGCTTATTGTGCCCAATGCTGCAGTTCAGATGGAAGAGAAGTCCCTAGGGAAGACACTCAGCTGCTTCTCACGGGCAATGGTTCATTATTCCAGCTCAAACTCAGACCTGTGTAACACCTACCCAGTAATCCTCAGAAAGTTAATGCTTTGAGAAAGAAACCTCAGTTTTGGGGTGGGAATCAATATTAACCAGGATAATTCTAAGAGCTCAAATTCCTGCATTTTCCCATGAAATAACACGAACAACGTGACTCTTCTAGAGAAAAGAGCTGCTGCATTTTCCCACCGGTGCCTGGAACAGACAGAAGTGGAAGCTGATGACTAAAGGAACAACTAAAAATATCCAGAGGAGTCTGGATTTAGAGAGCTGCTTGCCCTCACTGCAGTTACCAAATAGCAAATTCCTTTTCACCGATGCTAACGGGTGCAACAGAAGTTCATTTACACCTCAGTGAGCTCAAAAAAGCACTTTTTTTCCCACAATTAATGACTGTCTTCTTTTCTTTTGCTATAGTCCTGTTTTCCACCTGCCCCTCAGAGCAGTAAACCACTGCCTCACTTGCTTCAGATATGGTTGGAAGGGAGCAGGTAAAAGAAAAGGGAAAAATGCATCTCCAACACATGTAAACAAGACTTGAAGAGGGGAAAACTTGCACTGGATGGGAGCACATGGATGCCAGATGGTTTCTGAGGTACAGCTGTAACTGCATACTTAAACAAAATCAGGAAGAGCCATGGGACTGAAAAGTCCAGCGCAGAAAAGAGGGCAGCTCTGGTACAGCCTGGAGGCTGGTGGCTCCTGTGGGACCTTCACAGGTACAAACACCATGTTGTATCAGAGGTTCAAAGTTCATTTTCAATCCAAGTTGGGAGAAAAATTGCATCCTGTACAAGAACTCCCCATGGCGGCAGCAGCAGCAGATGGGGCCAAAAGGTCTAGTGGTTAGGAATATGATGGGATAAAGGTTGGACTTGATGACCCTGGAGGTCCCTTCCAACCAGAATGATTCTATAAAGGCTACGATTTGCCAGTGCTTATTCAGGAATAAAGTCTGGGTTTGGTTTTTTTTTGAAGGAGACAAGAAGGAGGTTAGTAGGGGCTGGACTTCAATCAAAAAATGGCAACAGGGTATTTAATTAGCAGATCATTTCAAGCAGTAAATTTCAAGCAATAAAGTAAGGTTGAAAGCATCACTTGGAAGGAAGGACAACTGGCAGAGGTACAGTGACTGGGAAAATACGATGAGAAATAAATCAAGAGATGATGAGACTTTTTCCCCGGAGCACCAGCAGAGGCTGACAGGGAGAAAGGCAAACTCTCCTGGATACCCATGGCTGCAGCACCGATGCTCCCTGACCCAGCCAGGAGCAGACCTCACTCCTACCTTTGCCATTTAAACCATCCGCTACCAACACACAACCCCCTTTTTCTTTTGCTCAGATATCAGCAACCTTAATTAACACAGAAGCATGCAAACATATGCTA
Organism: Aegotheles bennettii; assembly: GCA_013398125.1. Taxonomy (NCBI): domain Eukaryota; kingdom Metazoa; phylum Chordata; class Aves; order Caprimulgiformes; family Aegothelidae; genus Aegotheles; species Aegotheles bennettii. Next base: position 53,241 of record VZRW01014188.1, read on the forward strand.
ATTTGAAGCGATACCATCCAGGAGTAGCAGTTTGGCAAGAGGTGGCTCCTGATGGAAAATCCACCCATTGATTTTCCTATAGGTTGCTGTCATCACTTCTGCTGCCTACAGACAAACAACCTAAGGAATATTTGCTTTCCAATGACAGCTGGCGTCAACAACAGCATGCACTTACTGTCATCCTTTCTGCAGAATAAACTGATATTTGATTCTTTAATGTGTTTTACCACCATCAGCAGGATTCCTGATGGCAATGCCATTGTTAACACGGGTGCGTTAACTTCAATCCCTGGCAAAGCACTGCACATCCACAGCCAGTTAGCATTCAAATTCTTATCATTTCCCTTCAAGACACGTTAGTAAAAAGAACTGCTACTCTTGAATATATTTCCTAAGGAAAAGAAGAAAAACTGTGTGTGATTAATAGCACAATAATAATAGCAATAATGCAGACTCATGCCCTTGAGCAGCGTTTAGCACAAGGGAGGTTGAGTGCTGCTCGGGGTATTTACAGCAGATTTTGTTACAGCTCACAAAAACATAATTTTGCAAGGATTTCTAAAAACATTTATTTCTCTTCCTTAATCTGTAAATTGAATTTTAGCATAAGGAATGTTTCCCTTTGAGGACAGGGGTAAAAAAAAAAGGCAGAGTGGTTTCCCACCAGCCTTTGGCAGCTGTCTCTCTGAGCCACCACGTGCAGAAAATTCCAAAGAGGGTCCCAGTTCGGGATCCCCCTGGAGTGAAACACACAGCAAAGTTGTAGATTTGACCATCATGTTTAGAGATACTGGCCTATGCCTTCCAAAAATATTATCTGGTGGAAAATACCCCTTAGGTCAATGTGGGTTGTTGCCATGGGAATAGCTTTTTTGGACTGAGACTGCATCCTGGACCTAAGATCAGAGAGCACTATATTTCTATTTTGGAAGTAAAGAAGTATGCTAACTTAAAAAAAAAATAAACCCAGTATTTGTACAGGACACTGGGTTCCAAATCTGCAAGCACAGATCTCCAATCACAAACATGACAGCAGACAACAGAAAGAGCAGAGCCTACAGCCTGGTACTGTCTGGCAGGCACATGTCCTGCCCTCGCAGCCCTTCAGTGCCAAGCACCAGCAGCATCCACCAAAATAACGGGGTAGGGAAGCTCCTCCCAGTGTAAAACCAGTTGTTTTCTGAAAGGGCGGGGCTTTATTTTTTTAAAAAATAATAAAAAACCCACAATTTTTTTATTTTCTGCCCCAGTGTTTATTATGGCATCCTCTGAAAAAAGGAAGCTGGCAGGAGCGCTGCGTCTGCCCGAGCCATCTGTTTCTGCTTACTGGGAACCTGCTGGTAGCCCAGACTCACGTGGAGGATGCACAAACACCCTCCCCCTGCACTGCAGAAGCTGTGCGTCCAGCCAGGCACTAAGTGACATCTAGGTCACTTATTTCACATCACCCCTTGAGGAGAAAATACAGGCAGGGGTGTGTTTGGGGGGGAAACGCAAGGATGGGTGAAAAGCATCAAAGGAGGAGCATGAGGCAAGGTCCTCACGGAGTTCCCGGGAAGGGCTCTGTCCCTCCCATGGGATTCCAGGGACACTGAGGGGTCCCAAGGTCCCAGACACAGTGCATATGTACACACTGGGGCTGCTAATCCAGCCTTGACACTCACGTGGTGCTTGGCTGCTCTCAAGCTTTCACCGGGGAATATTACAGAACTAATTTGTTACTCCAAAATCCCCCCCATCCATCCTTCCACGTAACCTTGGAAAAAACACCTGCACACAGACACCTCAGGCTCACTTCAGAACAGAGACTGTCTTTTCCCATGGAAAAGGATTTGAAGTTTGCACGAGGAGTGCAATGTTGCAAGGATCAAGGCAGATTTTTATGCATCAGGATGGTATGTTCTCATTGCTTCTTCCAAAAATAAAAATAAATTGCCAGTATGTTATAGCTAATTAAACAGTGACTTTCTAACGAGACAAGGACAAAACTTTCAGATAAGCTCAGATTCCCTTAGGCTACAGAAACACAAACACTTAATTTTCGTTTGTCAGACCCAAAAATGACTGAAATGACACTTCTAGCTTCAGAGAAAATAAACGAGACAACCTCACCTCCTTCTAATGACCCTTGCTGATGAAACAGGTTTAAAACAGCACCACCGAACCCTCCAGTACAATACCAGTATCATTTACAAACACACAGGTTCCAACGTTTTACTTTATTTATTTATTTGTTTGGCTTTTCCATCTCGTATTTTGAGTCATCGGTCAGCACACGGTAACAAATGAATTTTTCTAAACCAAGGAATCTTTCAAAGCAGTGAATATTGAAAATACCTTCCTAGTCCTCTGCATTTCCTTGTCCAGGGAACATTCTATCTTGGTTTTTCTTCCCCTGGAGCACAATCAAAGCACCAATACACACTCCTACTTTGAAGCCCAAGCCCTAGCAGCAGCTCCATAGAGACAAGTCACACACATGTGCATTTTAGGGTAAACAACACAGGCTCAGGAGACTGAGGACAGAGATCCTCCAAATTGTATTTCTAACTCTTTTCACCCAAGTAGTTCATATTTTGCTGTTCTATAGTCCCCCCCCTAATTTTTCTGTTCTTTATTTAATATTCCTGGAGAGATTATTCCGGGTCAATCAATGCACAGCCCACTAAAAGGAATTTTGGTTCATTTTCAGTCCTTCAACCTAAACACACTGAGTTACGTTTCAGCAAGACCTGCACATGAGATGTGTCCCCACTGTCCCTGCCCCGTGATGCCCCCAGCCATGCCCCTCTCCTCCAGCAGCACCTGGGCAGATTTACCCCTGCATGGCAAAACCAGTGCCACATCACCTCCTGTATGTCCCCCCTGTGGTCCCAAGGACAACACACACCCAGGCACAGACACACTTTGCTCAATTGCATTAGACAAATGGATTATTTCTATTTTCCTCTTATTTTACCTGCTTTCCAGCTGATGCAGAGATGCCCAGGAACAAACACCACTGCCCCATGGGATCCATTTTTCCCAACCAGTTGAATGCTGCTGTCTGTCAAACTTGGCTTTCAGAAGGTATCAGCCAAAATCAGCGTGAGCTTTTTTATACAATAAATCCCATGTGTTTTTATAGACCCTCCCTGGTGATGGAAACCCTGACTGCTGAGTATTTTGCTCGAAGTTTTAGCATGTGATAAGTGCTCATCCCACGGACTCAACGGAACAACCTGAGATGCTCTGGCCACATCATAACATCAACATTTTCCTCCTGTGACTGGAAAAGTAAACGTTCAGGCTGATCAATGACTGGTTGAAGCTGCAACAAAGTGAAATCCCCTCTTTTTTCCAACAGAGCAGCTGCTGAGAACCTGGCCATGTATTTCTATCCCAGTAAATAAATAATGGAGCCAATCTACTTGTGGTACAGCTAAACAAAATATTCAATGTACAGTGCTCAGTCTCGTCACGCCCTGCTTACAAACACTGGGGCAGGAGGGAAGGGGAAGTTACAGGAAATATTTTTTTCTCCAGTTTCCCCCTCTTACCCACAAGCCCATCGCCAGGGGACTCCCACAGCAGCTGCTTCCCTCCCTGCCATGGGAAAACCCAGCCTGGGAAACTGGGGCTCGACTTCTTTAATCCCAGTTAGCAGCTGGTGTTAGCACATTGCTCACACTGCCCTGGTGCCCCTGCTCCCCACCCCCAAAAGTGGAAGATTAAATTCAAAATCCCCACTGCACCTCCTTTATTTTCCCATACATGTAGGGAAGCATAGAATCATAGAATCATTCTGGTTGGAAGGGACCTCCAGGGTCATCAAGTCCAACCTTTATCCCATCATATCCCTAGCCATTAGACCATCAGACCATGGCCTCAAGTGCCTCATCAACCCCTTTTTTGAACACCCCCAGGGACGGTGACTCCACCACCTCCCTGGGCAGCCCATTCCAGTGCCCAACCACCCTCTCAGGAAAGAACTTCTTCCTAATCTCCAACCTAAACTTCCCCTGATGGAACTTGAGGCCATTTCCTCTCATCCTGTCACCAGCAATCACGCTCTGCGAGATGACAAAGCTAATTTAAAGCCTATTAAAGATGTCCAAAAGCAAGAAAAGCACTCTCTGGGAAGCCACAACAACTGCCAGTGTAACTCCCACGCATCTTGAGCAGGGTGGTGGGAAGAGGAGAGGTAAGAGTTCACCCATGTGCCCTGTGTGTTTCATGTAAAAGGCTTTAGTGTTTTCATTCATCAGCCTCCTAGGAACTTTGTTTTCCCCTCTCATACACACAGGCACGGAGCTTTGATTCTTTCGTGGAACCAACTAAAGGCATTAACTAAAAATAAAAGGCAAACCAGATCAGCTTAAGATGCCTCCTTAAATAAAAAACCTATTTCACAGCATGCTAATTAATAGAACAGAACCACTATTTTGATATCATGATTAAGAACAGTTCATTTTCAGCATTTTTCTCAACAGCAGATCAATTTAAGATGCAATTACCACCAATGCAATTATCTGGCAATTTGCTCACTAAATGACTTTCCAAGATGTGTTACTGAGATAAGGCAATGCCTTCTTTAAAGTGCCTTTGAGCTAGTGAAGGATGAACCTGCAGGGAGTAATTTCTAAGCAACGCACACCATGATTCTTCAATAATACTGCAAAACTTGTGCTTGGCTAGGACAAAAAAATGTGAAGTTAGGTGGAACAGCAAGAGATTGGGGTTTCTTCTCCTTATTTCACCAGCAGCAATCATTAAGAATAACCTTGTGGAGGACACATCCATCATTAAGAATAACCTTGTGGAGGACACATCCAAAAGATCGTTTTTGGAAAATATAATGCTGAAGTTCCTGACTTCATTATATTTTAACCACGGCACCCACCAGCAGGTCAATCATTTCTCTACCCTTTACTCTTTCTGCCCTAACCACTTACTGGTTTTCCCAGAGGTGTTTCACGAGGAGCTGCGCTGGGCAACAGAAATAAAAGAAATGCCATCCTTCAGGGATCTGGAAAAAGGATAAACTAAAGGATAAAATAAAAGGGAGGTGACAAAATCTACAGGTGTAAATTTATTCAGTTTGGTCAAAGTTAATGTTTCCTGATCAGATTTCAGGAAAAGATCTCACACCACTCAGTCAGGACCAAAGCAAACTGGTGAAACAGGGAAAAATGCTGAGTGTAAACAACTGGTCATCTCTAAACTCAGCAGATAAAAAGATCTTGAGAAGATCTTGCTGGCTCTGAAAAGGCCTGCAGCTTTCTACTCATCCCTGAGGACAAACCCATGGCACCTATGGCTCATGGTGCTGCCACAAACCCAAACTATCTGCAAAGTCACCGCTGAAAGGGAGGAGGTGCATTGTACATGTGTAGACCAGAGAGTGATTTCTGACTGACACACAGAGGTTTTGGGTGCTCAGTTAAACCATATGGGACCCATGCAAGCTGGCTGCAATGGCCAAGAGCTACAGCTGTAGTCCACTGTGTCCTTCTACCTCCCAGCACTGATCATGAAGCACTTTTCTAAATATTGTCCAAAAGAAGATGAAGGAGCTCCTTCCAGAGGACAGGAGGTGGTGAGTGACCAGTAAAACACCAAACACGTTGCCTTTTGAGGACTGAAATATGGATTTCTGTAAAACCTTAAACTACAGACTGAAAAGATGCTTTCACCAACAAGAGCTTTACTACACTACTTCCTTATTGCCCTCTACAACTACCTACAGGGAGGTTGTGGTGAGGCTGGTGTTGGTCTCTTCTCCCGAATTGCTGATGACAGGATGAGAGGAAATGGCCTCAAGTTCCATCAGGGGAAGTTTAGGTTGGAGATTAGGAAGAAGTTCTTTCCTGAGAGGGTGGTTGGGCACTGGAATGGGCTGCCCAGGGCGGTGGTGGAGTCACCGTCCCTGGGGGTGTTCAAAAAAGGGGTTGATGAGGCACTTGAGGCCATGGTCTGATGGTCTGATGGTCAGGAATATGATGGGATAAAGGTTGGACTTGATGACCCTGGAGGTCCCTTCCAACCATAATGATTCTATGATTCACTACATCAAGCCTCCTGATCAGACACAGATCCTAGGAAAACCCTTTCCAGACATAAGCAGAGCTCTCACTTCTCCCTGTGGTTTGTTATAACCATCGATATTTTAAGCATTATGTAAAATTTTACCTTCCTCCCAATCCTCAGCAGCGTTTTTGATCTCCAGCATCACACCAGCTAACAGCACGGCTGCGAACAGAAGCACAGCAGTACATCCACTTCATAAAAATTAATTTAAAATATAATTCAATCAAGGCCTGTAACCAGCAGGTGTTTTAAAGCATGTTCCACCCCACAGAACAGCACGGAACTGCCGAGATAAGCAACGCTATTCTGTCAACACAGACTCTGAACAGAAATATTAAACCTCTCCTTAGAATAATCACAATTATTAATAATAATAATGAACAAACCAAGCAAATTGATGATAAAAAGTGTCAGGATCTCTCCAACACTTTGGAATAAGGCTGTGTGTACCTGAGTGCAGCTGCAGCCACACACAGATGTGAATTCCCTTTCATTAGTCATTCAGAGGCTTCATTTTTGGCATTTTTTCCTTAATTTGCAATTAACAATAGCGAGTCACTCAACAGCACGTACAGCTTCCTGCAGGAAGGATTTTAAGTGGGCACCACAAGCCAGAGTAACTTCAGCTGAGAAGGACCTTTGGGGCTCATCCTGCCCAAGTGGAGCAGAGCTGGGCTCCAGGCTGGGCTCACACTGGTGGGGCTCGAGGAGGGGATTGCTGCAGCCTCCTGGGCTCCTGCTCCCGAGTTGCACACCACCCTCATGGGGAATTTCCTTCTCCCCATAGAACCAGTTGCTGGTGCCCACTGCCTCCTGTGCTTGCACTGTGCACTGCGTGGAAGAGCCCAGCTCGGTCTTCTCGATTACCTCCCCCTGGAGACTGCAGTTCAGTGCCTCCCCCACAAGCCCTCTCCTCTGGGCTTGTACATCCCATCCTCACACCCTTGCATTTGACTTTGGCCAACACGTGGAGGCTCCTCGTGACTTAATCCTCCAGCTCCTTGACCTCCTTCCACACAGCATCCCTGCCTCCAGCACAGCAATGCCTCCTCCTGAACCGGAGCCATCTGCCAACCCATCACCCAGGTCACTTTTACACGTGAACGTATGGCTGAAAGGTGTCCAGTGGAAAAGGACACAGAAAGACGTTCATGCTTGTGTTTGTTCAGATTAAATGAGGAACAGCTGCTGAGCAAATCAACCTCAAGAGTTTGCTCCCTGCTAGAGCGCGGTAGCACACATCTCATTTTGCTCCCATGTATCTCCCATGAGAAGACGATAACACACAAGAATCCTGACTGATCTCCTGGAAGGCCAAGAAGATGCAGAACACGCCAAGTCTCACTATCAACCTTACACAAACTTCCACAGATGTGAACTCACTTGGTAGTCTTCTTCGTAACAAAATAAACAATATTTTTTAAAGGCCTTGGCCAACGTAAACAGGAAGAAACCACTGTGTCCAGGGGTCAGGCTTTGCATGCCTTCTACGTTTGCGATGTACTAAGGATGTTTGTTAGACTGTTTAAATGTACACAGAATATAAAATCAGGACTACGTCAACATCCAACTCTTGTACCGCATCTTGGGGGTTGGACTGGATGATCTTTCGAGGTCCCTTCCAACCCCTAGGATTCTGTGATCTTAAAAAAACACAGCAAAAATTGCTTCTTGATGAATATAAAACACTTCAAGAGCTGCAGCTATCTCAGCAGACTTCAGTTGCTAATGTTCTGACCGTCTGCCACAAGCACTCAAGAGAGATGAACCCACAAATGCCACTACACCTCGACACAGCAGAGATACAAACAGCTCAGCTCGGATGCTCATTGATGGGTGTGCAACTGCATTTATCTCTGATACTCTGGTTACTCACCCTGTGTTAATGCACACGTTAAAAGGGGTCTGAAACCACCCCACCCCCAAAGAAAAATGCTTGAAACCAGTCTACACAGAATCACAGAATCCTAGGGGTTGGAAGGGACCTCGAAGGATCATCCAGTCCACCCCCCCTGCCAGAGCAGGGTCACCTAGAGTCCATCACACAGGAACGCATCCAGGCGGGGTTTGGATGTCTCCAGCCAAGGAGACTCCACAGCCTCTCTGGGCAGCCTGGTCCAGTGCTCTGGCACTCTCACAGGAAAGAAGTTCTTCCTGAGATTCACATGGAACCTCCTGTGCTCCAGTTTGCATCCATTGCCCCTTGTCCTATCATTGGTCAGCACTGTAAAAAGCTTGGCTCCATCATCCTGACCCTCACCCTTTACATATTGGTAACCATGGATGAGGTCACCCCTCAGTCTCCTTTTCGTGGAGACGTGCTCCACAAAGGCTTCTTGTAAGCACCTTTTTCCACCTCAAGTTAATTAACTGCATCTACTGAAAAGGCTGCAAGTCCTGAGAGAAACGTGCCAAGCCATTTTAAAGTCGATCATTGGAAAGCCGAGGTGGGCAAGGAGCTCTGGAGACCACCTGGTCCAACCTTCTGTGGAAAGCTGGGCCTCAGATTAGGTTTTCCAGGGACTGTCAAGCAATGCCATATTCCCTAAATTTATTTTAGAATGGTAATTATGAAGATTATTTTTACTCTGTGCTCATTAAGAGCTTCCTTTCGTGCATGAGCAAGATGACAGCACTGAAGCATTGGCTGCACATCCAGCTTTAGATAAATCCACAGAGGAACTCCTGACCATGGCAGTGAGGTGAAGCTGCACCAGACTGGACCCAGACAAAACCTCCAGCAGTGACATGGGTTACCTCTGGAATCTCCCCCCTGGACACCTTCCCA